>JBAIZL010000005.1:47201116-47263616 GCA_036971475.1 Prosapia bicincta
TAAAAATGTTTGTTAGAAAGAATTTGGGTTGTTAAATGTCTTTAGTTTTTTATATTTTGTTTAAGATACTAAAGTCAAGAGTGTTCATGGTACAAGGAAAGGGTAAATAATTTAAGTTAAAATGAAGTCTTGAAAAACAAAGTAAGTCGTAATGAAGTTTAAAAAATAAATTAAATTTTTTCGTTTAAACTAGAGGTTTTAAATTGAAGAAAATATTTTAAAACAAATTTTGTGAATTTAAATTATTAAACTAGAAAGGATAAATTTTGATCTTAAAAGAAAATATAAAATATTTTAAATTATTGAAAAAGAAGTAAGAAATTATTTGTTTACGAAGGTAGTTATACAACAAGTTTATATATATATATATATATATATATATATATATATATATATATATATATACAGAAGGTAATCTATTGAGAGACTCTCTATATTATAAAATCTAGATTAGAGCAAAATGAAAAAGATAGAAAATTAATATTAGAAATTATAAATACATTAAAAATAATATTAAATCAAAATTATTTTTTATATAATAATTAAATTTACAAACAGGAAGATGGTCTTGCCATGGGTTCTCCCTTATCGAATATAATATCTGAAATAGTTTTACAATATATAGATGATAAAATAAATAAAATTATACAGACATTTGATAAAAACGGCTATTGGTTTAGATATGTAGATGATGGTTTGTATGTTTCTAATAATAATGGTATAAACTTAATAACTATTTTAGATAAAATAAATGAGATAAATAAAAGTATTAATTTTACTTATGAAATGGAGAAAAATAATAAGATCAACTTTCTAGATATAACAATTATAAGGCATAATAATGAATTTGAATTTAACATATATCGTAAACCGACACAAACAATCAAATTATACCTAATAATTCTAACCATCCGTATAATCAAAAAATGGCTGCATTATACAATTTATTATATAAATTACATAAAATACCTATGAATAATGAAAACAAAATAAGAGAGAAAAACATTATCTATCAAATTGCAATTGAGAATGGCTATAAAAAGAAAACTGTTGATAAACCTAATTATAATATTTTAAAGAAACAAAATAATAATCTAATTTACAAAAATAATGATGAAAATGTCATATGGACTTCATTTACATTTTTTGGTAATGAAGTAAAAAATATCACAAAATTGTTTAAAGGTGGCAACATAAAATTCGCTTATAATACTAATAATAAATTAATAAATATAATGAATAATAATAATATTATTAATATGCATGAAAAAAACGGTGTATATAAATTAGAATGTGATTATTGAATAACGTTTATATAGGACAAACTAAGAAAAAACTTAAAGATAGATATAAAGAGCATTTTAATGCTTATAAAAACCAGTAATTTATAAAATCTAATTTTGCTAGTCAGTGTATTAATAATAATCACATATTTTCTAATATAGATAATATGATACTCGTAAAAGAAATTAACAAAGGCCTGAGAATAAATATTTATGAAGATTTAGGAATGCATAAATATAATACTAATAATGAGTTGATAAATGAACAAATACAAGTAAAATCTAAATTTGATAATATATTCAGTGTTTGTAATGTTAGGGCAGCAAAATAAAAAAATATAAAAATTTTAAAAACATTGTAATTGTTACGTATTTAAAATGAATATAGACTCATCTCTTTTATTTTAAACCCGCCTTTAAACCCGCCGCCAAAGTCAGACAAAGAACACCTGTGATAAGGTTTGTTCTGCAGTTTGAACGGCAGAGCAAGTTACACCTTTCCGGAGTGTAGACCGATACCCCTACGTTCTAGTATATTATTATACTTTTCAATCTCCGTACGTTAGGTACTAGTATACGTGAATGCTACTATTTTATTTATTTTTAAACCGAATGTGACCAGTGCGGGGAGTACGAACACGTTTTCTGGCCAGAAATCGCTTATTTAATACGCGAGTGTGATAAGTGACATGGTGTTGTGTATTCCATGGTGCACGTAAGTACAAACTATTAATTTATATAATTATAATAATTATTGGTCCTCCGAAACTACTGTTATCAAACAAATTTGGTCCCTCGGGCCGGATCTTAAGCCTTAAGACCTATATACAAAAAAAAAAAAAAGAAATACAATTCATTATATGTGTTCATTTTACAATTTCTACAAGTTTTTTCAAACTATGTCTGTGCATGCAAGCATTGGAAAAGTAGTTCATGTCGCAGTATATGAAACAGCTGATACCTCTCTCATCTTTGTTTGGCTTCGGCGTGCATTAATATGTTGGTTTAAATTAATTGTAAAAGTTTATGAAAAGTGATTTCAGTTGTTTACAGAAGGTTATCTCATTGAGCCTACGTCGATTTGTTGTTTACTTAGGCTTATTTATCTCTCCGTTAAACATATACGCTCATAGGCCTAATCTCTGTAAAACATTTTGTAATTTAAAAATTAAAGCAATTATCTCATCTTCTACTATAAAACCATCATTTAATCATGGCAAAATCTTTGGCAGTTATTAAATCAAAGAAAGACAATATATTTAGTCATAATTCAAGAGATTTTCGATCTAAAAAAAAACATCTGATAAGTCAATCCTGCAAAAGTTGTTGGTGCGCGCTAAATCTATAAATAGGCTTCGTGAAGAATTTTCTGATATTTTAGACATTTATCATGAACTAGAAATACAGGCTAACCCGAATTTTCAACCCAACTACGCTCCTCTTAACAGCATCAACGAGTTAGTCGATTATGTTAATTCTACCGTATATTCGATAGAAAGTAAGATGTCATCAACAAGGCCTAAATGTGAAATAGTTACTCCGCAGTTACATATACGACTGCCTAAGCTTGAACTCAAGCATTTCGATGGTGAATTTCTCGAATGGATGTCATTCATTAATATATTTAACGCTAGCATTCATGAAAATGCATCGTTACCAGTAGTTTCTAAACTTCAATATTTATTGAGCGTTATCTCAGGAGAACCGCTAAATTTAATTAAATCTCTCCCTATTTCTGATGCTAACTATAAAGTGGCCTATGACTTATTAAAAGAAAGATATCACTCGCCGAGGCGGTTAGTTACTTTACACCTCAATCAAATTTTAGATTTGCCCTCTGTAAACAACACGCCTAAACAAATGAGAAATTTTGTAAATTTATACTCAGAAAATATACAAGCTCTTAAAAGTCTTGACATCGATGTCACTAGTAAAAATCCTTTGTTATCTGCTATGCTTTTACGAAAAATGGATAGTGAACTTAGGAACCGTTTTGAAACTTCCGTTCATCAAATGTTACTCAAGAGAGAGTTGACTCCACTACAATACCTGATGCAGCGGAAATTATTAAGTTTTTAAGTAAAGAATGTAATGAAGTTGAAGATGCCAATCTTCATTCTCCTTTCACCTCGAAACCCTCCTCGTCTGGATCACGCACCACCTTTGGTTCCCAAAATAAATACTTTAAACCAAAATTATCACTGATGTCCTACAATTATGGAGAAGGCTCCTCCATTAAAGTTAAACCTCATCCATGCTTTATATGCAATAAAATTGACCATAAGGTATATTCGTGTCCGGACTTCAAGAGTCAGGACGCCAAATCCCGTCTCAAAATTGTAAAGGAAAAGGGGCGTTGTACCTCATGCTTAGGTACTCACCATCTTAACGACTGTAGGTCAAAGTTTAGTTGCTACAAATGCCACAAAAATCATCATACATTATTACATTTTGAAAATTACTCTACGCTGCAACGGACCACACCTCAAACTTCGCGTCAAGACTCTCCGACACTTCAACAGGAAATAAGCCCTTCTCCAATCACAATGACCTGTCAAGAAAAGCAGCATACGTCTCAAATCTCTAATACTGTTCTCTTAGGCACTTTCCTTGTTAAGCTTACCTCGTCTAACGGTATTACTCATGTATTTCGTGCTCTTGTTGACTCTGGCAGTTAATCTTGTTTTCTCACTGAGCATGCTGCTCAATTATTGTGTGCTCCTCGTACTAAGACCACTCATAGTGTGGTAGGATTGTCTCAGGTACCCTTACGCTCAAAAGGTCTAACCTCAGTTGCTGTTGAAACTCTTGCGGGCAATGTTATTTCAATTAATGAAAGATTTTTAATATTGGAAAAAATATGTGTTAACCTACCAAGCACACAAGTAGACTCTGAAGATCTTTCCAAGGTTCGTCCTTATGTTTTGGCGGACCCTACGTTTCACTTGCCAGGAGGCATAGACGTTCTTCTTGGTGGTGCTTTATTTCCACTCATACTTACTCAAGAAGCTTATAACCTCGGACCTGGTTTACCCAGGCTAATAGGCACACACTTTATCTTTTTAGTAATGGGTAACGCACCATGTCTATCTGGCAGTGAACTTCATAGTAAATCCAGCTCTAAATTAACAACTACACTTCTAGTTGTCAACGATATTGACCTTCACTACTCACTACAAAGGTTTTGGCAACAGGAAGAACCCCCTGCTGTGTCCAAGCTTTCTCAAGAAGATACATTATGCGAAGATCACTTTCTCGCCACTCATACTCGGGACCAATCTGGCCGATATTGCGTCCGACTTCCATTCAAGACTGAACATCCTCCTCTGGGTCAATCTCGTTTAAATGCAGAAAAAACTGCACTCTCTAGAGAAGAAATTTAGTGCTCAACCTCAATTTAAATCCCTATATACTGATTTTATGGCTGACTACTTAGCCTCTGGTCACATGATATACGCTCATAATACTGATCTAACTGTACCTCATTACTTTCTTCCTCACCATGGTGTTTTAAAGGAGTCTAGCAGCACAACTTGTTTACGTACTGTATTTGATGCTAGTTCTGAAACCTCTAATGGTATTTCTCTTAATAATATTTTATTAACAGGCAAAAAGATGCAAACGAATATTTGTGATTTATTACTAAATTTTCGGATTCATA
Source organism: Prosapia bicincta (assembly GCA_036971475.1). Taxonomy (NCBI): domain Eukaryota; kingdom Metazoa; phylum Arthropoda; class Insecta; order Hemiptera; family Cercopidae; genus Prosapia; species Prosapia bicincta. The sequence continues at coordinate 47,206,061 of JBAIZL010000005.1, forward strand.
ACGTTGTTTTTTCTTGTGACATTCGTCAAATGTATAGACAGGTAAAAATGCACCCTGATGACCAGTGCTATCAGATGATGTTATGGCGTGAAAGTCCAGTTCAGCCCTCTTTAATCTACAAGCTCACGACAGTGACTTACGGAGTGAATTGTTCACCGTATCTTGCCATTAGAACCTTACTTCAGCTCGCTGCAGACGAAGATGACTCCTATCCTAAAGCTGCAAATATTCTACGCACGCAGACGTTCGTAGATGACATCATCTCTGGAGCTGACTCTGAAGAAAAGGCTTTGAGCCTCCGTAAGCTACTCATCTCGCTCCTGGCTCGCGGAGGCTTTGAACTACGCAAATGGACATCTAACTCCAGTCAACTGCTGCAAGATCTTCCTGATGCTCATTTAGAGATCCCTGTATTCCTTCAAGGCAGTAAACAACCACATTTCTCTATATTAGGTCTTCACTGGTCACCCTCTACCGATACGTTTACCTATAATTTGAATTTTCCTCACAATTCCAGTACTAAACGTCAAATTCTTGGTATCATTGCCCAGATTTATGACCCTTGTGGCTTTCTCTCACCCATTGTTATGTGGGCCAAACGTTTTATGCAACTACTCTGGATCAAAGGATTGAACTGGGATGAACCACTTCCATCTGAACAATTGAAATTATGGCAAACCTTTACAGACTCGGCTAATACTCTACGAGAAATTGTAATTCCTCGTGCATTACGAATAACACACTCGAGAAACTTTGAGTTACACGGTTTCTCAGATGCTTCTGAGAACGGTTATACCGCCGTCGTTTACTTGAGATGCCAATTTAGCGACGACTCTGTGTTAATTCGGCAAGTAATATCGAAGACTCGGGTAGCCCCTCTGAAAGGGCTCTCGGTTCCTCGATTAGAGCTATGTGCAGCTCATTTACTCGCCCAACTAGTGGGATATGTTATCTCTCTTTTTGAAAAAAGGGTGGAATTTTCTTCTGTATTTCTATGGTGTGATTCGACAGTAACACTGACAAGGTTACAAACACCTCTTCATCGATTGAAGACGTTTGTCGCCAACCGTGTAGCCCAGATACAAGAATTAGTGTCTTCTCATTACTGGAGACAAGTAGCGAATGAAGATAATCCTGCTGATTGCGCGTCGCGTGGGTTACTTCCTAAAGATATACCACAGCACTCATTATGGTGGTACGGCCCATTTTGGCTACAAAAATCTAATGATAACTGGCCTGTATCTCATTTTATGCCTGCAAAACTTACTAACACAGGAGAAGAGAAACCCATTTCACCTATATCTCTCATATAAACTGCTCCTCATGAATGGGAGCTCTTCACTCAGTTTTCTCACTTTAGCCGACTCCAGCGTGTGATGGCTTATATTTTGCGATTTACTCATAACGCTCGTCATTCAAGAAATCTCGATGGTCCTCTCAACACTCTGGAAATGAGAGCCTCAAGACTGTCAATTTTCAAGATGGTTCAAGAATCAGCGTTCAGAGACTACATCGTTGCCATGAAGAAGGATCCAACAACACCTGCCTCGTCACAACTCCGCCGACTCTCTCCTTTTCTCGACAATGATGATATCCTACGAGTGGGAGTACGTCTCAACGCTTTAAAACTTCCTACGGATGTGCAACATCCTGTGATTTTGCCCAAACGACATCCTGTCGTCAACCTTCTTATTGATTTTTATCATCGAAAATACTTACACTCGGGCGCTCAATTGACTCAATCACTTCTTGCACAGGATGTGTGGATACTCTCGGCCCGAAGTGTAATACGCTCTCGCATTTTTCAATGTGTTGTATGTTTTCGACACAAGCCTCACAATAAATCTCCGCTCATGGGTGATTTACCAAAAGCAAGATTAACTCCTTCTCGTCCGTTTCTCAACACCGGAATTGACTACGGAGGTCCTTTTAACATCAAAATGCAGAATTTGCGCTCGATTCGCTTGACCAAAGCATATATTTGTATCTTTGTTTGCCTTGTGACAAAGGCTGTACACATTGAAGTAGTATCGGACCTGTCGACAGATGGGTTTATTGCCGCTCTCACCCGATTTGTGTCTAGATGCGGTCTTTGCACAAATATTTATTCTGACTGTGGAACGAATTTCGTTGGAGCGAATAATGCTTTACAAAATCTCATCATCTCTTCAGGCCGAACCCCTCTTGCTGAATTCTCATTACAACACAATATCAACTTTCATTTCAACCCGCCTGCAGCTCCTCATCAAGGTGGTCTTTGGGAAGCAGCAATCAAGAGTGCAAAACATCACCTCCGACGTGTCATCGGTGAACATATTTTAACTCTATGTGAATTTTCCACTCTCACAACTCAAGTAGAGGCTATTTTGAATTCGAGACCTCTCACACCTCTGTCAAACGACGTCTCAGACCTCAATGCACTCACCCCGGGTCACTTCTTAGTAATATCTTCATTGGTTTCAGTTCCAGAAGAGGATCTTTTCAACGTTCCTGCCAACCGACTCAAGCACTGGCAGCTAATCAAGGCCTTTCACCAGCGTATTTGGAAGAGATGGCATCTAGAATATATCCATACTCTTCAGCAATGGGGGAAGTGGAACGTGCCAACTGTCAACATGAGCGTCGGCGACCTCGTGTTAGTGCATCAACCTGCACCACCTCTCGCATGGCCTCTGGCTAGGATAAGTAGTTTTTCTCTAGGAAAGGATGGTGTAGTAAGAGTGGTTCAATTGAAGACAAAGCAGGGAACCTTTACAAGACCTGCTCACAAGGTTTTCCCTCTACCTCTACGCTCATAATGAACTTGCGCCATAGTGCGCCTAAAAAGATTTTTGTAAAAGAGATATTTTTATTTTCTTTTATGAACTTTTTATTTTTATAAACTCTCAAGATATTATATTTGTGTTAGTTCTCTTTGAATCCTAGAAGGATTCAAGGCCCCCGGTATGTTACATATTTAAAATTAATATAGACTCATTTCTTTTATTTTAAACCCGCCGCCAAAGTCAGACAAAGCTCACCTTTGATAAGGTTTGTTCTGCAGTTTGAACGCAGAGCAAGTTAGACCTTTCCGGAGTGTAAACCGATACCCCTACGTTCTAGTATATTATTATACTTTTCAATCTCCGTACCTTAGGTACTAGTATACGTAATGCTACTATTTTATTAATTTTTAAACCGAATGTGACCAATGCAGGGAATACGAACATGTTTTCTGGCCAGAAATCGCTTATTTAATACGCGAGTGTGATAAGTGTGTATTCCATGGTGCACGTAAGTACAAACTATTTTTTATATAATTATAATAATTATTGGTCCACATATGTTAATTTTAATTGTTTAATATTCCTGATGATGTTGGTACTGTTAGCCAACGAAAAGCTTTGAATTGTAAATTCAAATATAATTCTTGTATTTGTATTTTGACTTAGTTCTTTATATATATATATATATATATATATATATATATATATATTTTGCGCGGCGGCGTTTGTGTGCGTGTGTGTGGCTGAGCGTGTATGTGAGTGTGTTTGATATATAAGTATATATATATATATATATATATATATATATATATATATATATATATATATACTTATACCTATTTTGATAATATGTGGCCTCAATAGTCCGGACAACGTTTATGAGTATTCCAGTTTATTGTTTTGAGTACTTACTCTTCTTCTACCTCTTCGCCTAAACTTCCAGTAGATTTTGTAGTAAGCGCCAATAGTTCCCAGTTTTCAACTCCTGTTGCTTTTTCACAGCTGTTTCTGTACTCAACCACATTTTCCACTCCATATGCCAGGACTATAATTATAAAACACCTAATCAGTCATATTGTAAGTAAATATGGACTCAATTTTAGAGTTTTCTCTCTACTCTCCGCTTTTAACTTTTATCTATTTGTGATTGGCTGGATATCATTCCTAATCGGCATTCTACCTGTCCGCACAAATAAAGCAGATATGAGAAATCACACATATTACTGCTTGCATCATCTATATCTGGGATTCCATGTGTAAACATCCATTGACAATAATACGCAATGCATCATAAGAGTAACCTTTCCTCATTAATGTGGTTCTCAGTCATGAACAGTTCTCTCAATGAGATTGATTAGAGGGATCTATTTACTCTATTTCAGTTCAGGACTACTTTAAAAAAGCAACTTTACCTAAATACGTCATACAATTCTCTATCCTCCTTACATAGAGATCCCCCCCCCCTAGAAATCTATTTCAAGCACAGTTGTTGCCATAACGACTTACATTTTGCTTTATCCTCTAGGAAAGGGTTTATCTACCTTTAGCCTACTCAATTTTTCAATCTTGATGTCTCGTTCACGTACAGAAGACTATCCTATATAATATTATGTATCGTTAAATCCTTATGTAGACGATTGCGCCAGTATTCGTAAAGAGATTATTGATTTCAAAGGCTTCAAGGTACGAGGTTCTAGCTATACGCAATACGCTAAGCTTTCATAGCCCGTATTTGTAGAAGGCATGTTTCCAGGACAGGTAAGTCTACACAACCTATTTGGATTGAAATGGGAGTTGGCTACGCACAGCGTTCTACGGGCTTTTGCGTTTAGTTGATCACGCACAGATACGCTACTGTACGTTTGTGCCGCAGCTTATTGATCTTCGCCACTGACCACTTTGCACTAGAGACACCTTTTAACTACTGTCACTAAATATGTGTGAGTTTATGGAAGATCTGCCATGTTTGACACCAAAAAATTAAATTAACTAGTTAAGCCACGGTCGTCACTTTGACATCCTAAATTTAAAAATTAATGCAACAATTTTCCATTAATCAACCTTAATTGCTATCAGCCATTAAAATAGCCTTAATAACTGCAAAGTGGTCCAATGCTAACATGCATGATCTTTAAAGTTTAAGCACATTTTAATTAAACATTTAAAAAAATGTGTATATATTCAAAAGAACTTAACTGGCTATAATAGGGAGGAGGGAATAGTGACACAGATAGGATTAGGGTAAGGAAATCGTACTCTCTAGTACAAGTCGCATTGAAGGATTATCATTAAAGTCTGCAGGATAGGATAATTGAAACAAAACTAACCTCGATCGGGAAAATAGGGGAGTGTTGCACCTTATAAGAGACAAGGGAGGAAAAGTGGTGCAAAAGTCGGACTGAAGATGAAATGCCATCTACAGCACATGAACAATTTCATGGTCATATCTTATATATGGCCGCTATAACAACCATCTGCGACGATTTCATAATCATAATTGCTATCATTACATTTTATTATGTCCAAGTCTTTAAAAATGTTTAAAGAAAAGTAGTTTAAAAAACGATAATTTGCAGTTAGTGATTGTAAGTTTTAATTAAAAAAACAAATTAAAAAGTTCTTAATACTATCTCTTTTCTAGACTATCAATGCATCAATGACAGCTTGTTCTACACTACAAACATGTCTTCTAGTTATATATTACTTAAAAGTCCCCTATGACTTTAGTGCAAATGGTCTTCAACACACTAACATATAGGATTTCTCTAGCTCTTTCGCACTTAAAGCTCCTCTAGTTTCCTAATGCATAAATGGAAACAAGTAATTTACCACATAAATGATCATTATTTTTGTAGTATATAGCCTTAATCCCTTCTAGTTCCGTATTACATAAATACCACATCTAGTTCTCTAGTACTTAAATGTCCTCTAGTTTCTATTACATAGACATCTTCTATGGTTTTAGTATATTCTAGCACAAAACGTTAGAATTAGATACAATTACCACTTGAATTCAGACCGATACCATTAAATTTAGTACAATTAATTTTCCACCTAATGCTCTATTTAAATGAATTTTTCAAAACTTACAATGCTTTTTATTAATATAAATCCAGTAAAGCTATTACCATTTATGAAAAAACAAAGTATTTATTGTAATATAACAAATATAATAATGACGAATTCTGTTTGATAGGATTTAAGTAGTTTCGACGAGACGGTAACAAGTTTCCTTATTTGAGTCATTATATCCCAGGAGGTTAATGTGGCCAGTAATGTGCTACACCTCACATTATTGCCCTACGTTTCACTCTACATTTACACGCTCTGAGTCATCACAAACGAAGTTCAGAATCACCTATAAAATCTTTGACGTTAACGAGTATTGAACCCAGAACCTTTATGATACCAGTCAAATACTTTAATCACCAGTCAATGATAGTTATATACTGTAATAAAAATTTTGATGACTTTATTTTGTGATAGAGTTTATTAGGATTTGGCTTTGATGAATTCTTGACTCCAAATTCATCTACTATATTGGAATAATAACGTGTCTATGAACTCCAATGATACACTTCTAGTTTTTATTTGCAATGGAAAACAAAATTTTCAACCAGTGTTAAAAATAATGGTTTGTATTCTGATAATTCATTCAACCGTTAAATCGCTGGTAATATTAAATAAATTAAAACTGATTACTATTCATTTATTATAATTGCCAAATATGAACATTTCTTTAATAAGCTCAACATCTACAGAAGTAGAATCAAAACTGAAGATATTTGAGTAGAATTTTACCTCTGAAGATGATAAAATTGTTAACAAAATGTACTAACGAGATAATAAACTTAAATGAATAATTTACTAATAATTTTAAATGAAGGGTTTCTTTATTGGTTTGATACAGTAATTTTGTGGATTATATTAATACTTTAATTAACGAAGCCTACAGTTAAAAAGTAATAAGTAAAGAAAAATGTAGATGTAGCATTACATTTATATACATAAAATATACATATAAATCCATTTAAAATAAAGCAAAATAAAGGCCCAGTGTTACTTGAAAGTGTTATAGATTTACATATTGCATGAATCAATTAGGTATTATATCAATTTGGTATTATATGAATAGTGACTTTTAAAATGCAAATTATGGTGGCAGTGAGGTTTAATTAGTAAGCCTTTAGATACTTTATTTTTCCTATTTTCAAGTTTAATTAAGCCTATATGAACTAACGTGGCTTTTATATTGTTGAAATTGCCAATTTGTGAGATAGTTTGCATATGCAAAATGTGTGTGTGGCATTACAGTAGTAGTAAAATAGCTCGTTCTGATTAAACCCCATAATTAGGTTAATTGGAACTCTAAACGGATTACGACCAAATCGCGATTACAGTTTAAGTTATGTAACATTTGGCTTTTACATCTAGGAGAAATTTGTTTTCATATTTCCTTTCGTCTATTGTAGTCTCTTGTATATATTGAGTAAAAGTTTTACTGCATTATTCCATCAATAACACATTTTAGCATCAGCTGTAACTAACCTCAAGCTCTGTTGCAGGGTTTTTCAATAAGCTATATTGCAACTAACGCCATGATATATGTAGTTCTTACATTCTAAGATTATTGCTTCGTTTTCCAGATGTATGATATAAAATTCATAATTTGACATTCAATCATACTGTTAAACGCAATATATATATATTACATAAATTAAATGTTATATATATATATATATATATATATATATATATATATATATATATATATATATATATACATATATTATATAATAATATATGTATAGAATATACACAATCATATGTTTTTTTAAGATGGTAATATAAAAATCGCAATAAAAACATCAAGGAATTATCGAAATAATACAGTTAGGAATTTTCTCTTTTTTACGTGTCAGCATTATGAAAATACATACGTATATTACAATACTGAACAATTAGATCACAGTTATAGAATATTTGTTACATACATATGGTATCGTCAAACTGTCATTCCAATACAAACTTTATTATATTCACTTTATTTAAAACCGTACTTCAACTAATATACTCTTATTACTATGAAATGAAAACCTATTTGCGCTAAATCGGGGCATACTCCGCTTAGGTCCAAACGTTTAGACTTGTTTCGTGTACGGCGTGGATTATCATTAGGCAAAAGAATTTTTAAGCTACTTATTCTATTAAATCTTAGAGAATGCCATATATAGCACCCCGTGCATAAAAACGGCGATTCTTAAGTCGATACCAACATAATCAAACGTTTGGCTCTGTGACTAGAGATTGTCATGGCAAATGCTGGTCTAAGTGGGAATTGATGTATTTGCAATCCATCCATCCAAGATGTAATGGAATATTGGATGCATTTGTCGTACATCCAAGTTGACTGTTGCTTGACTCTAATGTAGTTCTTGGAATATGACCTTCTTAAAATATTTTGAAACTTGATAACGATTTTTCAGAAAACTTTCACTTAGCACATTGGATCGCTGAGGTAAATAATACAATTATAAGTGTAGTAAAAAATCATAGAGTAGTTTTCAGTGTTTAAAAATTTTCTATAGTTTTAAATTGATTTTTTTTAAAAATGTCACTTAGCCCATTAAATTACTGAAGTTAAATCCCCCAATATACTAGTTTTGGTAAACACGATAACTGTAGGTTTATATGTTTAAAGATTTTAGAAAACTTTATGTTAATGATTTTCAGAAAATGTTCACTTATTAAATTGAATTGCTAAGGCTAAAAATCCCCTAATATACCAATCCTTAAATCAGTTTTTGAGAAAGAAATTAGAAACATAAATATCTAATTTGCTAAAAGTGACACAGATACCAACACACACACACACACACACATATATATATATATATATATATATATATATATATGTATAACACACAGGTATATATATGTATATACCTATTAATATACAATTATTAGTCGTGTAAGAATATTAGTTATAAATTTGTAAGCCTTCAAATTTGTTAGTAATCATTCATTTATTCATATAGTTTAATATTAAAAGTTTAATAGTTGAAGTAAAAGAACAAGTAAAAAGTGTATATACACTGAATAACACTAAATTACACTATAAACATGCAAGCCTCTTGGTCATAAAAATAGATTTACCAAATTTCCATGTTTCTAGTTTGAATGGGACAGTTGAGTTGTATATTGAATAGGGATCAACATTGGACCAGAAAGAATTGGCCTGTAAGGAAATCTTTAAAGCCCGTCGAGAAGAACATTCTCCACAAAAACCTTGTATATCATAAATAAATTCTCCTATTACCTCCACCTATAAAGTTATGCCTCATCAAACAGTTTGTAAAGGCATTGCTTAAAGATGGACCTAGTTTCAAGTACCTCTACCAAACGTTTCCCAATATTTCAGAAGTTAAACTTAAAGAAGGCGTCTTCGTAGTATCCGACATTCGAAAAATATTATTTGACTTTAATTTTGATACCACAATGGTCATATATGAGAAAGCAGCATGGGTAACATTGAAACAAGTTATTAAAAAATTCTTAGGAAATGCAAAAGATCCAGAATATGGTGCTATTGTACTAACATGTTAAAGAAGTTTAAAAAGTTAGGATGTATGATGAGCCTGAAAGTTTACTTTTTGAACAGTCATCTTGATTACCTCTCGGAACATTTGAGAGACGTCAGTGAGGAGCAGGGTGAGCGTTTTTACCAAGATAATAAATTGATGAAAAAAATGCTACCAGGGCCGCTGGAACACCAACATTATGGGGGACTACTGTTCACCGAGATGTTCAACAAGCGACTCATCACAGAAGAAGCTAAACAAGTAGTTTCAAAGAAACAAGGAAAAGGAAGTATAAACCTATTCCATCTGACTATTGAAACCTACATTATTACTATTTATCATTATCTCAAGTAACCCACCGTAAATGAAAACCCTGATTGAGATTTAACAAAACGTTTCATTAATTTTACCTTATACCGTATAGGGATTTTAAAATATGTATCAAAAACAGATTACTCAAAAACTATGGGTGATACAAAAAAACTAAGATCAGATTTGGTTACACCAAATACCATCATTAAAGTAAAAAAAGTTTTAAAAAAAACGTTTTTGCTGGCCTATGTAATTGACAGTTTGAAAACAAAATATTTTTGTATTGTAAATATAGCAGTGTTGTGTTTGATTATTTAATTTAAAATAGTAACAGTTCTTAATGTTTTGATCACTCCGGTACAGTTAAAAACCGAGAAAATTTAAATCAATTTCCATTAGTAACTTTTATTTTAAATATACACCAACACACACACACACACACACACACACACACACACACACACACACACACACATACATATATATATATATGTTTTATCTTTAAAAAAACAGTTTATAAACAAAAATGAATTTACTGGAGAGGTCTCAAGCATTTCACCAGATATACAACTAGCATTTAAGCTTTTCAACAGATCCTCTTGAGAACTAACATTCAGTAGTATAAAGTGTAAAATATATCTTAGTATTAGTAACTATAGTAAACTTAATATCTCTTTTAGTATTTAAAAACTTAAATACTAAAAGTGTGTGTGTGTGTGTGTGTGTGTGTTTGTGTGTGTTGTGTGAGTTTATAAGGGCCGACAAGCGAGGGAGAGCCCTGTACCGACTAGAGCGGTCCTAGCGCACACCGAGGTCTTGGTTCAGGACCTCGGTTTTCGGTCCTCGCTAAATCATGCTGTCACGTATGAAAGGGCGTTTTAGTTCTCGAGTGCATCCAATAGATGGATCTGCAATCGCTGACAGACTTTACACACTTTAACAAACATTTCAAGGTCATGCTTTATTTCCAGCCAGGACAGACGTTAAGTCATGCACAGTTGAATTTATATTTCTTGACACAACAATAAAATGATGTGTCTTGTTTTTAACTTTATTTATGTTCAAAGTTTACATTGAATAAATATGCTTTAGTTTTACTTTGTTAGTTTTTAAAAAAATGTTGTAAAATGTGGATATAACCTATAATTCTTACAAATGCACATACTATTATACATCAAAAAAGATTTTGTATTATCTAAGAAAAATGTTTTATTTATCTAATTTTGAATTTTTATTTATTGTTGAACATTGTTTGACTATTCATGTTCAGTGTAGATTGACTGACGAGGGCAACATGGTTATCAAAAATGTGTTTCGATTAAAGATGAATTGTTTTTTGTGTTGTGACACATTGTGTTAATAATTGTAGTGTTTACTTTTTTTATTTATTAATTTTTATACACTTTCGTGAAAAACTGTTTATACAAATAACTATAATCTAGTCCTTTGTACATCACAGTTTTTGCAAATACTAAGGGAAAAATAATGAGGGCTCTTTTAGCATATTGTTGCATACAATATGAGCTCGTTGTAACATATTTAACACAAAAATTGAATAAAAAGGTCCCCTTGTACTTATATTAACTTCTAAGATATCTGACGAAAACTTTAAAAATCGTCGTCGAAAATCATTATACTTTTAGGTTTGAAGTGAATAACTTTATTAAATTACTAATACATAGACAACTTATGGACTAAATTTTAGACAAAAGATGTAGAGAATTTAGTTTTGAATAGATAAGTAGGTCAATAATAGACACCTAACCGCTTAAAGTAATTAATTTGTAGTTTAATCAAAGCATTCGAAGAATAAACAAATTCTGTTTTACATTTTTATTAATAAAAAAAACTTCTTTCAACTAGATATATATGTTTTATAATAAACATAGACTGTTTACTTATGATTTGAAAAACTTAAAATACTAACAACAGGACAAAGCTGATTAGTTAACTCCTTTAAAAACAGAATTATTTAATAAATAATCTGGTTCTTTACACTACTTACTTCTGAGAACATTGAAATAATTACAGTAAATCTATATTGATATTTTCGTAGCCTACCTGCTACCTTGTTTTCATTTACTAATGACATCTTTTTCAAGAGTAAAGTAAATTGCTTCCTATGGATATAGACTACATATATGAAAAATAATTTATGTAGAATTTTTTATATTATTAATCAGTAAGTAGCCCTAAGTTATTATGTAGTAACATATTATTATGTAAGGCCTATCATTATTATGGGAAAATATTAATACAATACTGTAAATACATTCAGTATGTTTTATAACATCAAGGAATTTAGGCCTACTTGTGGATGTTAGTTAATTAATTGTTAATATTGAACATAAATAAAATTTTTGTAAAATTGAAAGGTGTAATTTCCTAAATGAAAACTTCCAACTTATCAATGTCTGTATTTATTGATTACTAGGTATTATCATCCACTTTGCAGTTACACAAATAATTTCATTTCTATTAATAAGAGCTATATGCATACTTCATTTAAAAGCTACAATGTTTTCACCACTATTTTACTTTAAAAAGACTATGAATTGAGCAGGTTAATCGAGAAAAATCGGTAAATTATAACTTTTCATTACATTGAGTTGGAACGCCTCTAAATACTACAAAAAAGAGGTAAATAAAAATCAATAGCATCGTTATCCTTGACGTTTAATTATACGAACACTGTATATTTATTTATAATTTTTTAAACTCTAATATTTCTAATACTGTGTGTGTGTGTGTGTGTGTGTGTGAGTGAGTGAGTGTGTGTGTGTGTGTGTGTGTGTGTGTGTGTGTGTGTGTGTGTGTGTGTGAGTGTGTGTGTGTGTATGTGTGTGTGTGTGTGTGTGTGTGTGTGTGTGTGTGTGTGTGTGAGTGTGTGTGTGTGTATGTGTGTGTGTGTGTGTGTGTGTGTGTGTGTGTGTGTGTGTGTGTTTGTGTGTGCGTGTGTGTGTGTGTGTGTGTGCGTGTGTGTGTGTGTGTGTGTGTTTTGTGTGTGTGTATGTATGTGTGTATGTCTGTGTGTGTGTGTGTGTGTGTGTGTGTGTGTGTGTGTGTGTGTGTGTGTGTGTGTGTGTGTGTGTGTATTGGAGTCCTTAATATCTATCCTTTTGTAACCTTATCTTTCTAAAAATAAGTACATACTTTGACACGTGTAAATATTCATAACAATTTATTGGTACACAATGTCATACAAACTTCATTGTGTTTTTAAATAGTGTTGACTCTAGATTTTACACACCCATAATGGAACACATTTCAAAACTTTTATCGTTGAATATTCAGTATTATTTCATTATACAACTACACCCTACACTCACTAATCAGTTTAATCAGTTATAATTGTTTACTAACCAGACATGTTTCAACGGCTATATACCCGTCATCAGTGATAAACTTATACTGTACAAATAAATTAAATTATACTGTATAACTCAAATTATTTTGAATAATTATTAATAGATTTTAAAATAATTGTATAAATATACAATTATTTTATTCCAATAAGACTCATAAATGTAATAGAAAACTAAGAGAAATAAACGAGGGATTTAGCAATAGACTCTTGTTCAGAGAACCCTATGAATAGGTTCTTCAAACCTATTCTACCATTTATACTTACTTATATAAATTAATAGTAACACAAAGACATTGTATATTTTTATCACTTTTGAGGAACTAGAATGGAAATCCAGAGGGATATATTCACCCCATTTTAGAAGTATTATGCCTCATTATTATACTACATTTATATTATTCTTTATCTATAATAGCATGATCCAAGTCTGTACTTATACTCACCTGAGATGATTTTGCCATATTACTTCAACCACTGTCTTGTTTTTGCAAGTTGTATAGGCTACTTTATATGTAAATAAACTTGTAAATTGGATCACAAATAATGAAAACTACTACACATAGTTGTTTCTGACAGAGTGAGAGTATACTGAATTTGCAATGCGTACATCTCTTACACTTTTAATACCTCAACGCATACTTCGCTGACAAACTCAAGCGCACGTAATGATTTTCTAGATAATTTGACGTAATATACGGAATTATATTAAGCTACCCACAATATGCAAAATTAAAATAAATATGAAATAAAAAATCTAATAGGCCATACAGCTCTGAATATTTGTAAAATGTAATACTTGTTTCGTATTATGTGAGAATACATAGGAAAAATTAGTGCTACATGCAGTTTCCCAACTATATGATAAACATGTGATATCTTAATTGTTTAACTAGATAGAGCGGTACGTATTACTATTGCATAACATCTCGTTACATAACTATATCGTGGCAGCTCAAATAATGTCAAGGGGTTTTGAAATTTGGACAACTTCCTTTGTTGTTTAAACTCCCCTCTATCATGTTCAAATTGCCTTCCTTGTAACCTCACCGTAGCGGTGAACAAGGGTAAGTCTAATTATCCTTAATGTATAATTAATTAGTGGTAGACTACTCAGCCTAGTTGCTCCCCCACCTGTTCTGACAACAACTAAGTGCATTCCATTAACAATGCATAAAATGTGGCTCAAAATTATTACGAGTTTGAAACTTCAGGCAAACCTCATCATGGAGAGACACTTGCACGTTGTATAAACCCAATTTTATATCTATTCAAGTCTAAACATCGCATGTTTTCCTTTAGTTACTATCACAGAAAGTTACTATTGGTAATTATTTTTAAATAAGAAGACGTACTCACGCTCACAATACTTACATACATGTGTTGCATAAATATATGACTTAATCATCTCAAACGAGTTCAGTAACTGTTATGACTTTCTAATCAGTAAGAAAGTTAAAAAGTTTCCACAATATATAAATAATCGGAACACGTTTATGACCTATATTCGTTTTTTATGTATGTTGATAAGTGTTCCTTCATGGATGGTAAAATATGACTAACAGTTAATATCAGGAGTGCATCCGTTCACTTTGTTGCGCATAAAATGCAGTTTCTTTCTCTATAAATTGAAAGGTATTTAGTGCTTTTCACTACTTAGTAAAGAACTGCTTTGTATACATTACGAAATGAAAGGATGTACTCCTGATATTAATCTTCACATGTTTTCATCTGTGAAGGAAGACATATCAACACATTACGCACACACACCCGCACACTCAAAAAACACACAAGCACACAAACACACACACACACACACACACACAAGGGTTATATGTGATATATTTGTATATATATTTATATATATGTTTCGTTTTATATATATATATATATATATATATATATATATATATCATAAACTCTTTCTAATTATTTATAATGTTACGAAGATTTTCAAGGGTTTACGGGTTATTACATTAAGTTTAAGGAACCGCGTTCGACTTCATGTTTTTAATAACCACATAGTCTCATTAAGAAGTTTAGGTAGTGTCTCAACCTAAAATAAGTTTTTGGCAAGTGATTGTTGGTATATACCACCAAGGGAACAAACATGTATTGTTCTAATAGATTCATGCTATAGGTTACAAGTTAAAAAAATTAGTAGAAACAAATTATTTCTAATTACATTTTATTTGTGTTGCATATAAATAATGTTTGGGGAGCGTTACAATTAAAATCGCGTACAACATGGAAATAGCATTAAAACTTTGAAGAAATAAAAACTCTGAAGCGCTAAACTTAAACCTACATTCTAAGAAACTAAAAATTTAAAAAGAGATATTGATGTTATTTGGAAGCTTTTTGAATAAAATGTTCTACTTTTTATAACAGTAACTGACAACACGTAAAATAATTTTAAGAACTTACTCGAAACGTTCTGATGACTTAGAGACCTTTCGCAATCGTCCCTTCGCTTCGCTATAACCTGATCTATAGCCCTTCCTCCTTGCAAGCTTAACATTATGTAGCTGAAACAATGAATTTAATTATCAATGAATAAATAGTTTTTATAATGTATAACTATTTTACAATTATAATTTGTAAATACTATGCATACACACACATTCTCTCTCTCTCTCTGTCTTTTACACACACACACACACACATACACACACACACAGACGTGTGTCGCATACACACACGCACACGCACATACAAACATACACACATTCTCCCTCTCTTTCTCTCTCTGTATCTCTGTATTTCATACACACACATACACACACACACACACACACACACACACACCCACACACACAAACACACACACATACACAAATACACTCACACACACAGTCATACACACTCACACACATGCACACACACACACACACACACACACACACACACACACACAGTCATACACACTCACACACATGCACACACACACACACACACACACACACACACAGACTCAATAAAAGGATTGCATACGTATTATCATAATCATTGCACATAATTTTATCTTGGATATGATATTTCTTTCGATGTCATAATAATAATTTTTGTCTGAATTGTTTACACAAGTACTACCACTCCCGTCCACAAAAAAAATATTACTACCTTCACATGCACCCAGTCTATCCACAAATTCAAGTTACACACAAGTTACATGGATATTCATACATCTTGTTAAATCAATTTTACTCTAGTAGCGAAATTCCATGTAGTCACTAAAATAAGAGTACATCTTGTAAAACAAATTGCTTTGGTAAAGTAACAAAATTTGAAAGGAGTTTATATGACTCTTCAGCTCGGAGGAATTATAAAAAGTTAATTTAGAGATTGTTAAGGCGTAAGAAAATAAAATGTATTCTCTATTAGACTTTTTAAATAAAAGTATCTTACTTGTAGGAGGTTTACTAAGAGCGGCAAATTTATCAAATATTTTAAAACTAGCTAAGAAAGATCAAAAGAAACAAAGCACAAAACAAGAAACTAAGTGACGAAGATGCCTCCTTCGATTGCCATGTGATATATGTATAAGGAATCTACCACCGCAGTGTCATTTAAATCCTGTTTATATCCCCATCGTATTACTCTTACTAGTTATATATATATATATATATATGAAGAATGGATAACGTTAAATATATATATATATATATATATATATATATATATATATATATATATATATATATATATATATATATATATATATATATGTTGCAAGCCTTGGACCTTGGATGAATTTCTTTTTCTTGTTTTATATATACACATTTAAATTATTCTTTCATAAACAAGAATTTTATTTAAGTTTTCTTTAAACATTAAGGCTAATCGGAAGTATCAGTATTATCCAAAATGTCTAATTACCTTATAGTTCTAGCGTACTGATGTAGTCATATAACTTCTAAGGCACTTAGAAAATGTTTATAATACTGATCCTACCAATCAGCGAAAGGCTTCAATGTATGAAAAAAACTAAAATTATTGTTTATGAAAGGGATATTTAGTTGTGTATATATTTGTGTGTGTGTGTGTGTGTGTGTTGTGTGTGTCTGTTTCCATGTATTTGTTCGTGTGGGTGTATGTGTGTTTACGCATGTACTAGCGTGTGTGTGTTGATGAGTTTGTGTGTTTTTATGAGTGTGTGTATGTGTGTGTGGACGCGCGGGCGCATGCGCTAGCTTACGTATGATTATAAAGGTGTGTTTGCGTGTGTGTGTGTGTGTTGTGTGTGTTTATGAATGTGTTTGTGCCTGTGTGTGTGTGCGTATGCGCTTGCTTGCATGTGATTATAAATTGTATTTGTGTGTGGGGGTTACTGTGTAGGTTTGTTTCTGTGTGTGTATGTGTGTGTGTTTCCTTGTGTTTGTGAGTGTGGGTTTTGATGTGTAGGCTTATGCGCTCGTGTGTGTGTGTGTTTATGAATGTGTGTGTGTGTGTGTGTGTTTTTTTTTTTAAATAATTTTTCTAATAAACAAACTTTTATTATTCAAATAAATAAATAGTTTGTAAGTAATCGATAAAATTTTAAACTTTGATTGGCAATTAAATCATAGCCTAGCCCCTGTAGTTTTAACCGTGTAATATTTCCCAAAAGTTTTATTTTGTTTTAGGTATTTTTATTGAGAATAAACCTTAAAATTCCTAAAGTAAATGAATGATAGGGGCAGAGAATCCCGATATTTCACCAGTAACCAAATTATTTTCTATAATCAAGATTTGCAAATATGTGTAAACATAGGTGATTACAATATCGTTGTCCCACTTTTGCAAGACGAATTTGCATGCTGAAATGTACTGAGTAATCTGAATAAGATATCTGACGGAAACTCGTGAGATTTATTCTTGAAATGATATGATGCAAAATAGTCTTATGTGCAAGTAAAGTAAAATATTTTCAGGGCAGAAGTGTTTTATAAAACTGGCTTATCTTAGGTGTTGAAAATTTGAATAAATGAATACATATGATATTAAAACGAGGTAGTAAGATATATATATATATACGTTTACACATTTTCATGTTCTTTATGTAATAATGAGGCTGGACCGAAATGTAGATATAAATTACACATATCCGTTTAATTTAAAGTTAATACTGAAATTGGGGAAATACAGTACACAGTATCAAGAAGCGCGTCACGTAGTACACGACTCTATTGGGAGATCGTTGTTGTCTATCAACATCAAAATGTCAACTGTCCCGCTTTAAATAGGTGCTAGAGTTAATGATATACTTCTTATTTACTTAAATCATTGATGATGATTACTTTGTCAGGGAAATGCATTTGATATCTGCTTTAAATTATTAATTATCAGGTAATATTCGTTATTATTTAAATATTGAGTTTATATGAGCAATTTAATTATAAATCAAACCTAGTTTTAAAGGGTTAAAATTATTAAATGTAAATCATTAAACAAGGTATATAATGTTTTATCTAGGTTATATTATTACCTTTTTTCTCCAAATGTTTATAGCAAAAGTTTTCGGTTTTTGTTAAATATAATAAGTTCATAAATAACTATCCTCAAGTAATTGTCTTCCTTAATAAGTAACTTTTTGTTTCACGGTATGATTCGTAAATTATATTTCTCTACTAACCTATAAATATTTAAAAAGGGTAACTTCCAAATAATAAAGTCAATTAGTATACTATTGTTTCATAACAATTAATATTTAATATTTACCTTTTAATGAAAAATATTAAAAAAATACTATAAACAGTAAAGTGTAAATCATATACGTAGTATAATAGCGATGTAAATTTTCTAACAAATTGTTTCAATAATTTATTATCTTTTGACCATTTAAATAATTATTTATGATTATTTCATATTATATGTATTTGTTCATTACCTTTCAAGTTTTTAATTTTTGATACATATATTCATTTTATGTAATATATAATTACATTACTATAACATCATTTTTTAAATATAATCATTACTTTTATTCAACAATACGTTTCTTATGTATAAAGATTACCTAAAAATTGTTTCTTATAATAAAATGTGAGAAAACGTTACTGCCTACAATGGAAAAGTAATTTCCACAGAAATAGCACACCGATGGCAGCCCGTAGGAATAGTAGGGGTTGATACCAGAAGTCACTCAAAGCTACAAGTTTTACGAGTCTATCACGCACTAAACTACTAAAGAAACTTCATGCATAATTCAGGGAAGACTTATTCCCTAAAAAATATGGATAGTAACGTCTTTTTTCTACAACATATCTTTACTTTACGATAGTGGATCCTTACGTAATCACAGTAAATGCTTATTGCTTACCTCTTTATTGGTAGACTTGATATGTCCATGCAGCTTACTCCTTCATGCAACAGAGCATCTGTAGTACCTGAAGTAAAAGTTTAACCAGAGTATGAGATGTATTAGGAAATTATTTTGCACTAATATATGAAATATATAATATTATAAATATCATAATTATGATTATTGACAATTATATTGTGTTATATTTACCCGCAGGACTAATTTTAAAATACCTTTGGAACTTAAAAAAAAATTAATTTCAAAACATTATACAACAAAGAAATATTCCACCTTCTTTTTATTTATTTTCTTCTTTTCATTGACTACATCCGATTTATTGAGTACATTTTGAAAAACCTTCTGCTCTCAAAGTTCATTCTGAAACAAAAGCCTGGCCAAAGTGTAAGTGTGGTATGACTTGATTTAGATGAACAAAAATCTTACGACTAGGAAATTATTTCTTTATATTTACAATTTGTTTGCTATTCATCTTTTATCTATAAGTATCTGTCGTTGAAAATTAGCTGGCAAATTTCTTTTATCAGTAATTAATTTTAATGTAAACGATTTCTGTTTTAACTTTGGATTGTTTTAATGGTTTTATAAAATTGAGGAAATAATAATTATTATTGTGATTGATAACATTCTGTTTATTCTCAATGAATTATTATGTTTTACTTCACTACGCCTAATCTTTACTGGAATCAAATTGGGAGGTTAACAATTTTGTGTTTTTTCTTTACATTGATTTTTAAACTCAAAACTAGAACTATTGAACTTACAAATTTGCAAGCGATAATTCTTATTATATTTTGCTATTCTAATGATAACTGTCTGTTTTTTTTATTCTAATTTTAGGAAAAGGTTTTACAAGTTACTAATTTCATATTGTAGCAAATTCTAACGATTTGGGTACTAGAATAATTCAAAATATAAATTTACCTTTCTTTGAGTAAAGAGAATCCCCTAGATTTCCTTACTATATATCATCTGATGTTTTCATTATAAATATATAGGCCAATGCTTGCAGAAAAAAACATCAAAATGCCTTTATAAATGCATGATATACATTACTAATACTCTCAGAGAATGAAGGTATTAAAGTAAATATAAAATGATATAAAATACGTATGAAGGTATATGAAACAGCTTTTATGTTAAAAATATTATAGGGAATATATCTTCTGCACGAGCATTAAAGTGATTCATACATATATATATATGTTGGTAATATATATATATATATATATATATATATATATATATATATATATTGTAAAACTTAGATGAATTATTTTTTCTTGTTGAATATGTATGGTGAAATAAAATAATTTTCATAAACAAGAATATACGATTATTACTTCATTTTATTGTTGATTGAAGCTTTTCGCTAATTTACATTATTAGCATTTTCAAAATTTATAAATCACTGTTCAGTTATGTGACTAGAGTAAGTCTTACTCTAGTCACATAACTAAACAGTGATTTATAAATTTTGAAAATGCTAATAATGTAAATTAGCGAAAAGCTTTAATCAACAATAAAATGAAGTAATAATCGTATATTAATGTTTATGAAAATTATTTTATTTCACCATATATATATATATATATATATATATATATATATATATATATATATATATATATATATATATAGAGAGAGAGAGAGAGAGAGAGAGAGAGAGAGAGAGAGAGTTTAACTTCCTTTGTTTTAGTTCTCCATTAAGCACGATGTAATCCGCAGGTCTCCTGACTTGTAATTAACGTTTCAGTAGTAGTAAATTGCTACAATAATAAGATTATAATGTCTAGTGAAACAATAACAATATGGAATCTGATGAATCGCAAGAGAATATTGTTTGTAGCTAGTTACTTTACTCTTATTTCCAAAGATTTGCCCACTACAGTACTTTTATATTCCGTATCAAACACTAAGCTCACAAACAGATACACACATCTGATAAAATAACAAGTAATATAAAACACATTCAAGTCAATTACTACTAGAAAAATTTTATTTTAGTTAGTTTTTATTTTATAACTAGCTGGCCCGGCGAACTTCTTACCACCTAAAAGTAAATAAGTGGAGTGTTATCATTAGCAGAACTGTATTTACTATTTATTTGACGAAATAATAGCTGAACATAAAGTAGTCAATCGGGAAAAGTGTGACAGTAAAAGTTCTTGATTGAATGTTATTTATTGAAGTGCACTTGAATATACAATATGTTTGTTTTTTTTTCTCTGGAGCGTACGCAAATAAATCGCAAGGTTTTCGCAATCGTGAGCAAGCCACATACAGCTGTTATGCGAAAAGCATGGTTTTTCAAAACATCCGCAACCCCTGTGCCCAGTTCACTTCGTGAGACTTACTATGAAAGAAACCTTTCCAGAAATATGCTCAACAATTTCCCAAAGTTTCGGATCAGTGGTTTAGTAATGCCCAAAGCTCATACATACATATACTTACAAACACCCAAACATTCATTTATATATATATATACACACATAAGATGGAACCGTTTTATAGGATATTTTCGCTAAAATTATTAGGTTTGTGGGGAGGTCACGTGGCCCCTGTGGCCCTCCTGGCTACGCCCTTGAGACCTATTATGTCAGAAACAGTCCTAGGATTGTACTCAATAATTTCCAAAAGTTTAATGGCGGTCAGTGGAACATTGTTTTAGTAAAGTATAAGGGTCTTACATATATACATACACACACACATACATCTTACGTTTAGTAACGTATAAGGCTCATACATACATACATACATACTTACAAACATTCATATATATGTATATAAAGAACTAAGTCAAAATACAAATACAAGAATTATAATTAAATTTACAATTGAAAGCTTTTTGTTGGCTAACAGTACCAGCATCATCAGGAATATTAAACATCATTAGGTAATATTAGGTTTGATATAAATGATGGTGTTGGTACTGTTAGCCAACGAAAAGCTTTGAATTGTAAATTCAATTATAACTCTTGTATTTGTATTTTGACTTAGATCTTTATTAATACACAAGAATACATATTGCAATATATATATATATATATATATATATATATATATATATATATATGTAATAGAGCCGTTTTGAAGTTAATATTTTTCTGGTAAAATTAATTGGTTTGGGGTCGTCACGTGTTAAACGTAACACCTTCAAAACTATAATCACCAAAATATTACCTCTAAAGCCGTTAATATTTTTAAGGAAATGTACGCAAAGTTATTTAAATTTTGCAATATAAATTGAATTACACACTATTAATCATCAATATGATTAAGATCACTGTGATTTTTGCGAATGTTTATGGTTTTAATAAATGTAACCACAGTTGCTCGAACGTATTGATTTGTCTTACTTAAAATTCACCGCATCCCGTCCACAAGCTTTGAGTGCACGAGAACATATTAGCTTCTCATGTAAAACAGAAAGCAACATGAAGCTTACATACTAATAAAATGATCATTTGTTTTCAAAATTATATTCTCTAAAAGTTTTTATTTTATTGAAGAACCTATAATATTTGAATTTAACAAATAATTTAATGTTTATAATAAATATGTATCTAGAAATGTTTCTAGTTAATCATCAAAGCAACAGGAGTTATTGGTAAATACGTTTTAGACCTTACGCTTACAACTTGGAAATTTCAGTGCCCAAGCTTACTTTTAGAAATTCACCACCCAGCTCACATTCATTACCATATGCTGGTAAACAGATAAGGATTGGTCTGGAGTGCTAGTATCTCGAGTCCATAATCAGAAAACTATTTGAAGAATAAGGAATCTGGTAAAAACATCGTACATAACGCAGAAAGTCAAGAGAATAATGGGACTTCTAGAGGAAGGTGACTAGGGTTTACAAATTCGTCCTTCTCAGCAACAAAAGAATCAGATTTATAATAATAATGAAAAATACACACTGGGATGTTCTTTTCGTTTTCAGTACGAAATAAAGGGACTAGCCAATCTGAGCATTGCCATCTGTCGAGTTGTGCATTTTGGTAATATTAATGTAAGGACATTAAACCTCCTGGTAGAGGGTGTTTGTGATCGTATAATTTACAGTTTAGGATGCCTGCACTTTAACAGCGTCCTAAAGATATCTACACGTTACAATACACTTATAATACTGTAGATTATAAGAATGTAAAGTTAAGTGGTAAGTATAAAGAATGGTAGAGGATAGACTATCGGAACAAACGCTAAGGCAGGATGAAAGAAGAAAAGTACGGAAAGCAAGAACAATGTGAACAGGAGGAAGAGGAAACTAAAGGAAGTAAAGAAATAAAACTTTAAGAAAATATTCGGAGTAATGGGGAAGTTATTAGAGGCATTGGAAAGCGTCGAAGAAAGTTGTAGAACACAAATGTACCGTTTGGATTCTCTTTAAAAATATAAATAATTGAAAATATATATTACGATTTTGCACATAGTTTTCGTTTAGTTAATGAATTCGGTATGTCTCTTTTATTGAGCACGATTTACTTTGTTAGCTTTGAGAGTGACAACATTGTTGTTTGATTATCACACTTTGTAACCAGTAGCATAAGGTAAGTGATTGGAAAAAATATATTCGTAAAGGCCAGAATTATTCATAGGTTTTAGCACTTCCCTTTATATTGTTCTTTTTTCATCTTATATTTCTTAAATATCAACAGCTGCTTGGTTTCAACTATTTTCAAAGTTTTAATAACATCTGTATTTTATATTTATATCCACAAATTTTCCATCGACGTAAGTTACATGACACGTTTATCAAAATTATAGACAGATTTCTATAATTGCTTACAAAATAATAATTAACAATAAATATAACTATGAAATAAGTAATAAATAATAAGTATTGAGTAATAATTTAAGTAATAACAAATTAAACTTTGCTGATCTTTTAAAATTTTTGAAAACCGTTCAACAGAAGATACGTGTTTAATATTTGGTAAATATTGACGGTTGGAATATATTGGAAAATTAAATTGCTCAAGAGGAACAGTTTTATACAAAGTATTGCAGCACACAACGTTCAACGTATTGCTGTAGCTAGACAGATAGACCGTGAAGACCGAGATTGCAGTGTAGCTTAGTAAAAATATGGGTTATTCTATCGAACATTTTGTTACCAAGATAATACAAGACCTATTTATTTTGCAGTAAATTTCAGTGAGCCGAGACTAAAGGGAAGGATGTGAACTAATTGTAATTGGAATATTTTAGAGTAAAAACAGAAGAGTTTAACACAGTAGTTGAACCGAACATTTTGATCCTGGTGATATTTTTTGACTCCAGAAATATTTAAGTACTATACAAAAATTGTTTTGTATGAAAACAAGAAAAATACGCTTTTTCAGAAAACTAAATTTTAAAACTATACAGTCAATTTTATTTTATCATATCCACACCAAAATGTAGATGGGAATCAAGACGAAAATGTACGTAACCTTACATCGATTCTTAATATAAACCACATGTTCAAGATCTAAATTACTCAGATATATTTTGTTAAACTCACGATGATTTTTCCACTTTGCGACTTCACTTTTATATTTATTTAAACGTAAAAATGTTTTGCGTTTATGCGAGAGACACACGGACGGCGCAAAATCATTGTTCAGAAATATTGGATACATAATTTTCCACACCAAACTTTAAGAGCTAAGAAATGTGTAATTTTTTGTTTACTGAATATCTTTTGTCTTTTAGAGTTAGTTTACAGCTAGGTCGTTTTCATTTGTTTTGCAAGAAACTAAAGTAAACTGTTATTTCCAGTAGCTTAAACGTCACTTCATAGTTTACTAAATTAGAGTAATAAGTTATATTAAGTATTAAAGTATAGAGTATTAAAGTTAAAAGAGTTTAAAGTTAGAAACTAAAGAATGGTTCTAAAATTTAAACGCTAACTGTAAATATTTAGAAAAGAAGAAATATAAAAGTGAGAAGGAAAAAATGTATACAAAAACGAGAAAATAGGAAAGCGAAATAAATAAAAAAAACTACATCTAAAACAATAAAATATATTTATGACAACTGAAACTTGAAATTAAACAAAATTGTTAATAATGAAAAGAATATAATTTTTAAATTTGGTTGAGTATGTTTAGGTGGAGTAAAAAAAGAAGATACCTTTAGATTGACTCAGTTATTCCGTTATTCCAAATGCAAATCACTCGTGTAACAAATTAATTGTTCACAAAATAGCAATAAGTCTATGCAAGGGATCAAGTCTGCGTGAGTGATTAAGTCTCCATAAGGGTGTAAACGTATTTCTGATGGAGGTTTTAATAATCACACTAGTAAATTCAGTGCGGTTTTATAGCAAATGAGAAGGTTTAAAGTCATAGATTGAAAATAAACTATTAGTGGTTTTTATGGCAGCCTTTTTGCGCATTTATTGATGATTGTGCCGTTACCATCTATTCACTAGTGTATACATTTCTTTACGGTAATAGATGATCGTTTTGATGTACAGTAAAAATTGTGAAATCTAGTTAGTTATTTTATTTACGTCTGGTGTTTACTTTCAATTTAAAGACTAACACAATAAATAACACCTCAGATAATATAATACAAATACGAGTGAGGGATATAAAACATTTTATGATGGTGTTATATTACAAAAAACCTCTATATTTCACGAGATATGTTCGTAATACGTATCAATTCGAGTAAATTCATAACCTATTACACTCAGAGTTAGATTGTAACTATAACTATTCGAGTACAACTTAGGTTAGTGTACTTATTTTCTTCTTATAGAACAGCTATAAATATTTTATATAAATACACCAGTTGTACATATATAATACTCCTTATACGCAAACACACACGATTATATACAGTTATGTATTATAT
Source organism: Prosapia bicincta (assembly GCA_036971475.1). Taxonomy (NCBI): domain Eukaryota; kingdom Metazoa; phylum Arthropoda; class Insecta; order Hemiptera; family Cercopidae; genus Prosapia; species Prosapia bicincta. The sequence goes on from JBAIZL010000005.1 coordinate 47,232,233, forward strand.
AATATATTTAATATAATATATTTAATATAATATATATAGTGTGTAATATTTCAATAATGGTACAACTTAGTGAACATCAAAACTCTAGGAAATCATAAGTACTTTACCTAAATATAACAAATACAGACACACACATACACACACACACAAACACAAATACACACACACACCACACACACACACACACACACACACACACACACACACACACACACACACACACACACACACACACACACACACACACACACACACAAACACAAACACAAACACACACACACACACACACACACTTTACCCACAAACTTATAAGAATAAGTATAAACAAACTCTAATGCGAATATTGTATTTTTTAACATATTTATATGTATTAAATTGTTATTGAAATTATGTATAATATAATCATGTATTATTCATCTGCATTAAGTACAAATTATCTATTGAAACATATAAGAGGTTGTTAAATATTATTAAGTTTATAAAATACATATTTTATACAATTCCTCATAGTATTCTGAAACAAATTTAACTTATACATTAATTATGCATTGAGAACTATAATGTAACACTTTATAGATTTTGGTACAAATATGTATACATATGAAGTTATATTTGTTAAAAGTTTCTACAACCATATTATTAAATAAAATAAAAAGTGCAAAAGGATTTGATAATCTATTTTTCTTTTCCGCATAGCTAAACTAAAAACACACTTTAGCAATGATTATCTCCGTATAGTTTTACAAATCCTGTATTCTATTGAATACAGGTCGATAATTGCATAACCGTTAATAAAAGAGTTCTTTTTAAAATTCCAGTTTTGTAAGTGGTATTTCAAACGGCTGAAATATTGTACTGTATTATTTAATACTCAGTTCAGCAAAACAAAAAATTTTAATTTAGTTCCATGCAGAAATTCAAAGTAAATTGGTATTTTTAAAATGTGTGTTTTTCAAAATAGTTTTTACAATTTATAATTTATTTTAAAATGTATAAGTTTATTTTTTTTAAATCTATAAATATGAGAAAATCAATTGCTTACCATTCTAGGTTTATTAATTTGTATAAAAATTTTAAGATGTGATTTGAGAGGAAATAATATATAAATGATACATGTTTATAAATAATAATATTATTCGTTTGGGAAAAGTTCAAAACTCATCTACTCACCTTCAGGGAGATGGTGTGGACTAGTGGAGCTTTCGGGCGGCACTGGACGTCTAAATGTCTTCACATTCACGCATGCGTTGTGCTCTCACGCCCTTGGAATATCAATTGTCAATGAGCAAGGAAGAAATATATTTAGGGATATATTACTGAAATTCAGTGTTAAGGATGTTGTTATAACATCTATGTAGATGTAAGAAGCGTGTGCATTGATTATGCATTTATTTACTCGTTTCAAATGTTATAACTCTTTTGTCAAGTGATGTCGAACTTGAATAAGTGTTTGGTCTAAATAAGAATGCTTTAATATTGTACAATATACAACATTTTAAATACAATATTATGCAATACATTATATATAACAAATTTTATAATATAGGTAGTATATATTTTGAACATAAAAATTTTAAGAGTATCACATAATACTGTACCGCTCATTGTTTTTCTCAAATGAAAACTTTGGACTATTTTGGAGAAAGGACAATAAGTGGATTAGCATGTTGGAACTTATGAAAATCAAACTGGAAAATAAAAATTGAAATTAAAATTTCACTTAAAGTTCTAAGTAAAAATTTCACACGTTCTGTAACTAAAGATGAAGTCTCTTAATTTGTATATTATTATAATACCAATGGATATTGAATTTCTACATTCATGATTAATATTTAGAAAATTTGGTTTATCAAAAAAATCGTTCACGACTTGAAACACTTTTATTTAGGATACTCTGTTTTATTTTCACTAAAATAAATAACTCGTTTTCTATTTTCTGTTATATTTTATCTATTTTGTGGTATCTTTATAATTTTTTAAAACTGTTATTTTTAATATTTTGAACACAAAGGTGTTGAACCGTAGCCGAAAATAAGTGCGATATTGTCTTTAAAAGCCACGTCTAGCTATTTAAACCCATACATTCTACGTTTTCTATTTTTGACTTTCTATTTATCATGGATACTCAACAACAAATATCATTTTCACTGCACAGTCATAATGTAATTCTGTAATTGTTATGTTACATTTTATGCACTTTATTAAAACAAAATATATAGAAAATGTGAAAGGTTTGGGTTTAAAAAGCTAGTCGTGATTTTCAAAGTAAATTTCACACTAAATTTTGTCATCGGTTTACCAGCTCTTTGTTCAAATTATAAGGAACATATCATATAAGCAAAAACAAAATTAAACATGATAAAACATGCAAACCGTGTATTACCATCTGTTTTTAATTTACTTTGTGCTATCCGTCGAATAAATTACTCATATTACTGGATTGTCAAGAGTTCTATTTATACACTTATTGGAGTGAAATATACATTCTATTCATGAACAAAATATCACATAAAGGTTTGATGACAGTTTTATATTTCAAGTAAATTCCAATAATGTTCACCAAATAAATAAATTTAGCAAACCTCAACACATTTTGCATGTATCTCATTGCAAGAAGAGGTAATTTATTGCGTAAGTAGTACCACGAATAAAACTAAAGATTTCTTCGATTTGTATCCTTAAAGCATAGTAACTCAGGGTTAACTATTGCAGAGTTTCCACAATTCACTTAACTATACGTAGCCCCGAGTTTTTAACTGATACTAGTTTGCCGCTGTTGCTAAACGGGTGTTATAGCCAAATTAGGGGGAGACCTACAAAAGTTGTCTTATATATTGATGTAGCAGTAACTTTCAGTAAATATAATTTCAAACCTTAAAATAAATCTCTCAGTTTTTAGATCGTTGTGGTTACAAACAAATAACTGTTTTCTCGTATTATTATTGAAAGTGCATGATATTATTATTAGTGCATGACATTTAATTTTAATAGATTAAAAACTAAATTTTTTCACTTTTTAGTTATTTTGTTATCAAAATTTTAATCCCAAACATCTTTGTACATACATTCTGCAAGATTGTAACAGTCTAAAATAAAAATGTTAAAAACATACTTAATCACACGATATTCTTTAAATCACTAATTATAATAATTGCAATCGTTTTTTCTACATTAGGTTTGGAATTGCATTTTTAAATATAACATTGTAAACAATTAAAATTATGACTTATTGTTTTAAATATTTGGTCTTGTGTAGAATGAGATGAAAGGTTTAAAAGAATATAAGTTCAAAAATATGGAACTTCACAACCTAAAACAACGCCCAACGAAATTTTAAATTAAACCCAACAGCTATAATATAAGCCAAAAGGTAGTTTTAAAACGTATAAATAATGAAACATATATTTTTGATCAGAAATGATATGGAAAATATTTTACTCTCAATGTTTCTTAGTGCACACATAATAATAATATCCAGGGTGGACAAATTATATTAGTTGAACCATTGTATTATGGTTTGTTTTGGTTTTTAAAACAAGATTCAATATCTGAATGGTTTTTGTTTGTTTGCCTTTAGCTACTAAATACATTTCTGCAATTAAAAACATACTTTTAGTAAAAACGTACAGCCTTTGATTTTGTAAAGCTCCTTTAGATTTGGAGTTATTTAAAAAAAGTCATAACTAGCAAAGTAAATAAAATAGAAACCAGCAAATTATTGATAAAATATCTATTTTATTGGAATTACGACTAATTGGATTATAAATGCATAGTATGTATAAACTTATAGGTATAAATCTGATCGCTTAGTGTTACTGTAAACAGGTTGGACAAAGAGCATAGTTTTAACATGTGATTTTCTATTTACTTGTTTCCCAAATAACGTTTCCCCACAAATTTCTATCGCAACAACATTTTTACTTTATAAGATTTTATATAATGATGTTAATCTCCCAGAGGATGAAATTTAGGAATTTTATTTTAGAGAGAAAGAGAGAGAGAGAGAGAGAGAGATAGAGAAACAGATAGACAGACAGACAGATAGACAGACAGACAGACAGAGGGACACACACACAAATACACATACTGAAACACACACACACTCACACACACAATTTAACGGTTTGAGCCTTTTTTTCCTGGGGTAAGTATTTATCATGGCTTTATTAAAAATTTGCGGTAATTACTAATTAACAAATGTATTAACCTAACTTACCAGGGGCTCCTAGTTCTCCGTTTCAGCCAGGCATAATAATGTCTTTCTGTAAACGATATTCTGATATCTTCAGAAAGTAGAACTAGGTTACTTGAAATGAAAATTGAAAGTTTGTAACGTTCTAGGTTACTTGTGATATAAGAATTTAATTTTTTAAAATACAAAGTCATACAATTTATTAATCAGTGACAAATTACAGTAGAACAAAAGACAGCAATGTGTCGAGTAATTATCTTTTAATTACTGCTAATTATTCCATACTTTTTAATTACTTATTAACCTTTAAAATTTATATATATCGAGAAGGTAGTAACTTAATATTTCCAATTAAATTTTTAGAAATGAATATTCAAAGGACAATGTCTACCGTTCACGTGTTAACCGTTTATCAATTAAAAATTCTTCAACTTAGTTAACATTAAAATACATTTTCTTTATTATTATCTAAAACGTACCGGATTGTGCACATTACTTATAAACCACTTTAAAACACATTAAACATTGCCCATGGCTTTTAGAATCACTAAACACTTAACACATCGCTCTTGCAAATCAGCGCACTTAAACAAAAATTATATTAACTTTTACTTATTTGGAACATATGAATAATCGCTTCTGACTTCTTCTTTTGTTGCGTTAATAAAATTTGGTGCCGGCCTTGACATCTTATATTTTGAATACTGGAAGCTTATAAATTTCTAGGTTACGTCCGAAAATGCCATCACGTCTGTTCTGTTCAAGAACCTCTCGAGAAGTGGGGCTTCTGCAAGGGCATGTCAACGGAATTTCCCACCCTTGGTTATTATTTCGAATATTTTGATCAGATCAGGCGATATCAGACCATGCTTACGTCACATGAGGTGATGTCAGTTAATTACCCTGAGTTACTAACTCGTACGATATTTTACATTTTTACCCACTAGGGGCGCTACTATATATGCTAGCTTCACAATGTAAACCAATAAAAATTATCTTTTATATTGGAACGATAAAATTATTAAATAAAAATTAAATATATAAATAAATTTATATGTAACACCTTATTTTTAAGAGTGTTACAACACACACACACACACACACACACACATACACAAATATACACACACACACTTAGACGGTCAGAATCGCCGCTCAAATTAAGAAATTAATAATTTCAAATATTTGAGTACCAAATTTAATAATTAAATAATAAGGTTTTAATTTATTGTAAAATGAATCGTTGTAAAAAGTAATGAAGCCAGTAAAATCTTGATTACTTATTATTAAGAAAAATTAAAAATTTAAACAAAATAAATTGTAATATCTAACTAAATTTGACAAACGGGAGTGCAGTGAAAATGTTTCATGTGCCGAAGAATGTTAACTTAAGAACTAGGCCACGTTGAACTATCACTGACATTTTAAAGTGACCAGAAAAATCCAAAATAAATCCAATCCAACAATAGTGAAAACTAAATTTAAAAAACTTAAATAACAAAAACGTTACAGCCATTTTAAAGTAATAGACATTTTTCAATATTCCAAAACCGATAATAGAAATATGCAGGTTGAATCGAGTTGTCCAACCCACCCGTTCAAGAGTAGAGAAGGCTATCGTTGAAACAAGATGGCGGTGGCGCCCATAAGCGCGCGAACAAGATGGCAGCGCCCATTTGGCGGGAACAAGATGCCGTCTAACCTAAGAAAAAGTGGTGTGTGTGTGTTTATGGGGTGTATGATGTTTAGATGAGGGGTGAGGTCGCCCCCGGGGTTGTTTTAAATAATATATAAAATTGCCTAAAAACGATCGGTTAGATCAAACGACCAACGTTTCAACTAAACAACTGTCTTACGCTAAGTTTAACCGAACAACGTACGCGAGGTTCAAACGACCAACATTTATACCAAGTTCAAATAGTCAACAGTCTGCGCGGGAATCGGCCTATTACATTGTAGGCGCTCGGTAGGCTCTAAATTGCATCTAACGTAACCTAACCTAGGTGTAGGGGTGTTCTCAGCTACGTTCAGGACCTTTCCCGGGGGTAGCTCCAAGGGTGGAATCGGGGTTGGGGGTAGTTTTTCGAAAATGTTTGGAAAAATGTGTCTTGACTGATAGGGTGAGTTTAGAGTGCATTATCGCTATAGTTGGGGGTGGTTTTTAAATAATATATGAAATTGCCAAAAATTGATCGGTTGGATCAAATGACCGTATGTGGTATGTTTAAAGTCCATTATGGACTGTTGCGGGGGTAGGTTCACCAGGGGTAGTTTTCAGATTGCCAAAAATGATCGGGTCTTAGGTAAAAGTCACCCAGGAACCACGCCTTAGGTAAAGTTACCTTGGAGCATGGACTTAGGTAGGGCCAACCCGAAACCATGCTTTAGGTAAAGTAACCCTTGAATCTGGCCTTAGGTAAAGCTACCATGGAGACTGGCCATAGGTAAAGCCCCTTTCGAGTCAGTCTTTAAGTAAAGCTACCCAAGAGTCGGGCCTTAGGTTCAGGTATGTTGCTATATCAATTACAGCCTCTAGACCAAGATAAATACTTCCAACAATTCTTAGGTAAAGCTACCATGGAGTTGGGTGTTAGGTAAAGTCACCCTGGAGTCGTGCTTGAGGCAAAGCCACCCAGGAGCCAGGCCTTAGGTATAGCTACCTTGTAGTCGGGTCTTAGGTAAAGTCATACTGGAGTCGAGCATGAGGTAAAGCCACCCACTAGCTAGGCCTTAGGTAAAGCCATCCTTAAGCTAGCCCTTAGTTAGAGCCACCTTAGAGAAAGGCCTTAGGTAAATTCACACTAGAGCAAGGCTTTAAGTGGGGGGTAGTTTTTAATAATATATGAAAGCATAAAAAATGATAGGTTAGATCAAATGAAGAATGTTCCCACTAAACTAATGTCTTACGCTAAGTTTAACCGACCAACAAATATACATTGAGTTCAAATAGTCAACACGCTGTGCGGGGAATCGATCTATCACATTGCAGGGGCCTGGTACTGTTACGCAACACAACGCAAACGGCCGCTGTAAGGTGTGTAGGCGTATATTCTATGTTAAGCCAACATGCATGATAGGCCTATATAGTATGTTAAACAAATATACATGTAAACCTACATAGATTCATATACTATGCCATACCGACATACATGAATCCCTACAAGGGCCTACTATGTCGGTAAACCACCTGCCAAAGCCTTTATGATCTGAGCCTGACACACATTTACAACTCTTCTATCATATAAAGCCTCAGGCAAGCAGCCGTATAGTTCATATGTGAAGTACTATATGGTATAGCTACCAATGCATAACCTATCACGCCCAAATAGGTGACGGTCAATAAATATTACAATATAATGTAAAAACGTCACGCAACCTATATACATACAGTGATAAGCCAACATTCATGTTAACCTATATATGCTTATATACTGTGTTAAGCCAGCATGCAATATACTCTAAATACCCCCATATACTGTGTTAAACAAATATGCAGGTTAACCTATATACATCCTGTAATAAACCAATATCCCACATAGGCCTATATAATATGTTAAGCCTACATACATATTAGAATACATAACGTGTTAAACAAATATGTGTGTAAGCCTGCATACATATAATGCTAAGCCAACAAGGGCCTACAGATTATAATACATTATATACAACACATAGCTTAGCTAATGGATATTACGCAGTATCCGACGACTACAAGTTAACATATAGTATCCGATGCATTGCCAGGCTAATCATTAACACATAATATCAGATGAGTAGCTTACCTACAAAATATCACATAATATCCGATACATAGCTTGGCTAATCATTAATACATAGTATCCGATGCATAGCTTGACGATGGCTTAACATATAGTATCCGATAAGTACCCTGACTATGGCCTAACACATAATATCCACTGCATAGCCTCGCTAATGGTTAGCAAATAGTATCCGATGCAGAGCCTGACTATAGGTTATCACATATTATCCGATGCGTAGCCTGACTAATGGTTAACACACCCAGTGCATAGACTGGCTAATGTTCAACCTATAGTATCTGAAGCATAGCTAGGCTAATGGTTAGCTAATAGTTAGCTTGACTAAGGGTTAACACATAATATCCGATGTGTAGCCTGACTACAATTTAACACAAAATATCCAATGCATAGCCTGACTGGTGGTTAACACATTGTATCCAACGCAGAGCTTGACGATGGGTTATCACATATTATCCGATGTGTAGCTTGACTAGTGGTTAACATAAAATATCCAATGCATAGCTTGACCAATGGTTAACACATAATATCCAATGCAAGCTTGACTATGGGTTAACACATCGTATCCGATGAGTAGGTTGATTACAAACTAACACATAGTATCAATTGCATAGCTAGGCTAATGGTTAACACATAGTATCCGATGCAGGGCTTGACTATAGGTTATCACATATTATCCGACGTATAGCTTGACTAGTGGTTAACACATCCATTGCATAGGCCGGTTAATGACCAACATATATTACCCGATGCATAGCTATGCTAGTGGTTAACTAAAAGTTAGCTTGACTATGGGTTAACACATAATATCCGATTTGTAGCTTGACTAGTGGTTAACACATAATATCCGATGCATAGCTTGAGTATGTTTTAATAAATAGTATCCAATGCATAGCTTGACTTTGGGTTATCACATATTATCCGATGAGAAGGTGAATACAAACCAATACATAGTAACCATTGCATAGCTAGGCTAATGGTTAACACATAGTAGCCGTTGTGTAGCTTTACTACAAGTTAACACAAAATATCCAATACATAGCTTGAGTATGGTTTAACAAACATTATCCAAAGCATTGCTTCACTATGGGTTATCACAAAGAATCCGACGGGTAGGTTGATTACAAAGTAACACATAATATTCATTCTATAGTTTGGCTAATCACTAACACATAGTATCTGATGCATAGCTAGGCTGATGGTTAACACATAGTAGCCGATGCATAGCCTGACTAGGGCTAACACATAGTATCCGATGCATAGCTTGACTAGGGTTTAACACATCGTATCCTATGAGAAGTTTGAATACAACTTAACACATATTATCCAATGCATAGCTTGACTAGGGTTTAACACATAGTAGCCGATGAGCAGAACGACTACAAGTTAACACATAATATAAAGTGCATAGCCAGACTAATGGTTAACACTTAGTAGCCGATGTGTAGCCCTACTAATCGTTAACACATAATATCCAATGCATATCTTGAGTATGGTTTAACAAATATTATCCAATGCATGGCTTGACGATGGTTTAACACAAGGTATCCGTTGAGTAGGTTGAATACAAACTAACACATAGTATCCATTGCAAAGTTTGGCCAATGGTTATCACATAATATCTTATACGTAGCTAGGCTAATGGTTAACATATAGTAGCCGATGCAAATCATGACTAGGGCTAACACATAGTATACGATGCATAGATAGACTAGGGGTTATCACACAGTATCCGATGAGTAGGTTGACTACAAGTTAACACATAATATCCAATGCATAGCTTGGCGAAAGGATAACACATAGTATCCGATGAGTAGATTGACTAAGTGTTATCTCATAGTATCCGTAGAGTAGGTTGATTACAAACTAACACATAATATTCATTGCATCGTTTGGCTAATGGTTATCACATAGTATCTGATAAATATCTAAGCCAATGGTTAACACATAGTAGCCGATGCATAGCCTGACTAAGGCTAACGCATAGTATCCGAAGCATAGATTGAGTAATGGTTAACACATGGTATCCAAAGCATAACTTGACTAGGGGTTAACAAATAATATCCGATGGATAGCTTGACTACAAGGTAACACATAATATCCGATGCGTAGCTTAGCTAATGGTTAACACATAGTATATGATACATAGCTATTCTAATGCGTAACACATAGTAGCCGATGCATAGCATGACTAGGATTATCATATAGATTGACTATGGGTTATCACATAGTATCCGATGAAAGGCTTGAATACAAGTTAACATATAATATCCAATGCATAGCTTGGGTAATGTTCAACATATAGTTAGCCTACATTCTGTGTTAATCCAATATGTATGCTAAGCCTACATACATGATTCCCTAGCTGCGCAAATGGAAAGGGCTTCCAAAACTTGATATACAATCGCTGTAAATACTATGCCACTCAACAAACTGATTAATCATCAGCTATTAGACACAGATCTACGACAATGCAAGAGTAACCTTAAGTGTAACCCACACCTTGACAACAGATACCTAGCCTGACAACAGATACCTAGCCTGACAACAGATAAATAGCATGACGACGGATACATAGCCTGACAACAGATACCTAGCCTGACAACAGATAAATAGCATGACGACGGATACATAGCCTGACAACAGATACCTAACCTGACAACAAATACCTAACCTGAAAACAAACACATAGCCTGACATCAGAGCTAGATCAAATAACCAACGTTTCAACTAAACAACATTGAAAAACTGTCTCTTGCCCCGTTTAAACGACCAACTTACACGAAGTTCAAACGAACAACATTCACACCTGGTTCAAAAGGGTTATGGTTAGTGAAGGCACAGGCAAAATCTTTATTATCTGAGCCCTAGACATAATTATAGCTACCAACGCATACCACTATATCTATGTAGAAACTGTTATCCACCGGCCAAAGCCTATATGATCTGAGCTTTACACCTATTGTCCAGGTATGTTGTATCAATTACACCCGTGGACTAAGACAATAGTTACGTAAACACCCCAATCAATTCTTAGGTAAAGCTACCTTGGAGTCAGACCTTAGGTAAAGTCATCTTGGAGTCAGGTCGTAGGTAAAGCCACCCAGGAGCCAGGTCTTAGATAAAGCTACCTTGGAGTAGGGCCTTAGGTATAGCCACCCTGAAAAAAGGCCTTAGGTAAAACCATCCCGATGTCAGGCCCTAGGTAAAGCTACCTTGGAGTCAGGCCTTATTTGAAGCCTCTTTGGAGCTAGACTTTAGGTAAAGCTACCTTAGGGTCAGGCCCTTAAGTAAAGTCACCCCGGATTCCGGTCATAGGTAAAGCTACCTTGTAGTCAGCCCTAGGTAAAGCAACCCCTGAGTTAAACCATAGGTAAAGCCAGCTTGGAGTGGTAAAACAGCTATCAACGGATACCCAATCTAAATAGCTACGTAAAGGCAGCTAATATTGCATACCCTATCACAATAACTCCTTAAAGACGGCTACCACTTAACAATAGCTACGTAAAAAACTGTTACCGATCCATGACCCAAGATATTACTTACGTAAAGACCTATATCAATGCATGAGCTAAGACAATAGCTCCGTAAGGAAACCTACCAATGTATGAACTACGACAACAGCAAGGTATGGACGGCTACCAATGAATTACTTATCACAATAGCTCCGTAAAGACAGCTACCAACACATAACTGATTACATTAGCTAAGTAAATAGCGCTACCAATGCTTAACCTATCACAATTGCTCGGTAGAGACAGCTACAAATACATTCCCTATCACAATAGTTACAAAGACATATATGAAATGCATGAGCAAGGACAATAGCTACGAAAAGACAGATACCAATGCATACTCTATCACAATAGTTACATCAGGCTAATACCATTGCGTTCCCTATTACAATAGCTCCGTAAAGACAGCTGCCTAGGAAACGAATAGTTATCTATCAATACATGATCTAAGACAAAATTTACGTAAAGGCCTATATAATTGCATAACCTATCACAAAAGCACCGTGAAGACAGCTACCTATACATACCCTACCACAATAGCTACGTAAAAACGGTCAACGACCCATGACCCAAGACAATATTTACGTAATGATCTAGAGCAATGCATTAGCTAAGTCAATAGCTCCGTAAGAAAACCCTACCAATGCATAACCCATCACAATATCTCTGTATATGGTAGCTATAATTATGTCTAGGGCCTAAGGCTCAGATCATAAAGGCTTTTGCCAGTGCCTTCACTAACCATAACCCTTTTGAACCAGGTGTGAATGTTGTTCGTTTGAACTTCGTGTAAGTTGGTCGTTTAAACGGGGCAAGAGACAGTTTTTCAATGTTGTTTAGTTGAAACGTTGGTCATTTGATCTAGCTCTGTTGTCAGGCTATGTGTTTGTTTTCAGGTTAGGTATTTGTTGTCAGGTTAGGTATCTGTTGACAGGCTATGTATCCATCGTCATGCTATTTATCTGTTGTCAGGCTAGGTATCTGTTGTCAGGCTAGGTATCTGTTGTCAAGGTGTGGGTTACACATAAGGTTACTCTTGCATTGTCGTAGATCTGTGTCTAGTAGCTGATGATTAATCTGTTTATTGAGTGGCATAGTATTTACAGCGATTGTATGTCACGTTTTGGAAGCCCCTTGCATGTGCGCAGCTAGGGAATCATGTATGTAGGCTTAGCATACATATTGGCTTAAAACAGAATGTAGGCTAACTATATGTTGAACATTGCCCAAGCTATGCATTGGATATTATATGTTAACTTGTATTCAAGCCTCTCATCGGATACTATGTGATAACCCATAGTCAATCTATGTGATAGCCCTAGTCAAGCTATGCATCGGCTACTATGTGCTACGCATTAGAATAGCTATGCATCAGATACTATGTGTTAACCATTAGCTAAGCTACGCATCGGATATTATGTGTTACCTTGTAGTCAAGCTATCCATCGGATATTATTTGTTAACCCCTAGTCAAGTTATGCATTGGATACCATGTGTTAACCATTACTCAATCTATGCCTCGGATACTATGTGCTAGCCTTAGTCAGGCTATGCATGGTCTACTATGTGTTAACCATTGGCTTAGATATTTATCAGATACTATGTGATAAACATTAGCCAAATTATGCAATGAATGTTATGTGTTAGTTTGTAATCAACCTACTCTACGGATACTATGAGATAACACTTAGTCAATCTACTCATCGGATACTATGTGTTATCCTTTCGCCAAGCTATGCATTGGATATTATGTGTTAACTTGTAGTCAACCTACTCATCGGATACTGTGTGATAACCCCTAGTCTATCTATGCATCGTATACTATGTGTTAGCCCTAGTCATGATTTGCATCGGCTACTATATGTTAACCATTAGCCTAGCTATGTATCAGAAACTATGTGATAACCATTGGCCAACTATGCAATGGATACTATTTGTTAGTTTGTATTCAACCTACTCAACGGATACTTTGTGTTAAACCATAGCCAAGCCATGCAATGGATACTATTTGTTAAACCATACTCAAGATATGCATTGGATATTATGTGTTAACGATTAGTAGGGCTACACATCGGCTACTATGTGTTAACCATTAGCCTAGCTATGCATCAGATACTATGTGTTAATGATTAGCCAAACTATAGAATGAATATTATGTGTTACTTTGTAATCAACCTACCCGTCGGATACTTTGTGATAACCCATAGTGAAGCTATACTTTGGATACTGTTTGTTAAACCATACTCAAGCTATGTATTGGATATTTTGTGTTAACTTGTAGTAAAGCTACACAACGGCTACTATGTGTTAACCTATAGCCTAGCTATGCAATGTTTACTATGTATTAGTTTGTATTCACCTTCTCATCGGATACTATGTGATAACCCATAGTCAAGCTATGCATTCGATACTATTTGTTAAAACATACTCAAGCTATGCATCGGATATTATGTGTTAACTACTAGTGAAGCTACACATCGGATATATGTGTTAACCCATAGTCAAGCTAACTTTTAGTTAACCACTAGCATAGTTATGCATCGGATAATATATGTTGGTCATTAGCCGGCCTATGCAATGGATGTGTTAACCACTAGTCAAGCTACACGTCGGATAATATGTGATAACCTATAGTCAAGCCCTGCATCGGATACTATGTTTTAACCATTAGCCTAGCTATGCAATTGATACTATGTGTTAGTTTGTAATCAACCTACTCATCGGATACGATGTGTTAACCCATAGTCAAGCTTGCATTGAATATTATGTGTTAACCATTGTCCAAGCTATGCATTGGATATTTTGTGTTAACCACTAGTCAAGCTACACATCGGATAATATGTGATAACCCATCGTCAAGCTCTGCGTTGGATACGATGTGTTAACCACCAGTCAGGCTATGCATTGGATATTTTGTGTTAAATTGTAGTCAGGCTACACATCGGATATTATGTGTTAACCCTTAGTCAAGCTAACTATTAGTTAACCATTAGCCTAGCTATGCTTCAGATACTATATGTTGAACATTAGCCAGTCTATGCACTGGGTGTGTTAACCATTAGTCAGGCTACGCATCGGATAATATGTGATAACCTATAGTCTGGCTCTGCATCGGATACTATTTGCTAACCATTAGCGAGGCTATGCAGTGGATATTATGTGTTAGGCCATAGTCAGGGTTCTTATCGGATACTATATGTTAAGCCATCGTCAAGCTATGCATCGGATACTATGTATTAATGATTAGCCAAGCTATGTATCGGATATTATGTGATATTTTGTAGGTAAGCTACTCATCTGATATTATGTGTTAATGATTAGCCTGGCAATGCATCGGATACTATATGTTAACTTGTAGTCGTCGGATACTGCGTAATATCCATTAGCTAAGCTATGTGTTGTATATAATGTATTATAATCTGTAGGCCCTTGTCGGTTTAGCATAATATGCATGCAGGCTTACACAGATATTTGTTTAACACATTATGTATTCTAATATGTATGTAGGCTTAACATATTATATAGGCCTATGTGGGATATTGGCTGAATACAGGATGTATATAGGTTAACCTGCATATTTGTTTAGGCCTTTCTCCAAGGTGGCTCTAACTAAGGGCTAGCTTAAGGATGGCTTTACCTAAGGCCTAGCTAGTGGGTGGCTTTACCTCAGGCTAGACTCCAGTATGACTTTACCTAAGACCCGACTACAAGCTAGCTTTACCTATGGCCTGGCTTCTAGGTGGCTTTGCCTCAAGCACGACTCCAGAGTGACTTTACCTAACACCCGACTCCATGGTAGCTTCACCTAAGAATTGTTGGAAGTATTTGTCTTGGTCTAGAGGCTGTAATTGATATAGCAACATACCTGAACCTAAGGCCCGACTCTTGGGTAGCTTTACTTAAAGGCTGACTCGAAAGGGGCTTTACCTATGGCCAGGCTCCATGGTAGCTTTACCTAAGGTCAGATTCCAGGGTTACTTTACCTAAGGCATGGCTTCGGGTTGGCCCTACCTAAGTCCATGCTCCAAGGTAACTTTACCTAAGGCGTGGTTCTTGGGTGACTTTTCCCTAAGACCCGATCATTTTTGGCAATCTGAAAACTACCCCTGGTGAACCTACCCCCGCAACAGTCCATAATGGACTTTAAACATACCACATACGGTCATTTGATCCAACCGATCAATTTTGGCAATTTCATATATTATTTAAAAACTACCCCCAGGTGAAACCACCCCCAACTATAGCGATAATGCACTCTAAACTCACCCTATCCGTCAAGACACATTTTTCCAAATTTTTTCGAAAAACTACCCCCAACCCCGATTCCACCCCCGGAGCTACCCCCGGGGAAGGTCCTGAACGTAGCTGAGAACACCCCTACACCTAGGTTAGGTTAGGTTAGATTGCAATTTAGAGCCCACCGGGCGCCTATAATGTGATAGGCCCATTCCCGCGCAGACTGTTGACTATTTGAACTTGGTGTAAATGTTGGTCGTTTGAACCTCGCGTACGTTGGTCGGTTAAACTTAGCGTAAGACAGTTGTTTAGTTGAAACGTTGGTCGTTTGATCTAACCGATCGTTTTTAGGCAATTTTATATATTATTTAAAACAACCCCTGGGGCGACCTCACCCCTCATCTAACCAGCATACACCACATAAACACACACACCACGTTTTCTTAAGTTAGGACACTAGAGCGAGACGGCATCTTGTTCCTGCCATATGGGCGCCGCCATCTTGGAAAGGGGTGGGGTAGCAAATCCGGCTTTCCTATATATATATATATATATATATATACATATATATATATATATATATATATATATATATATATACATATATATATATATATATATATATATATATATAATGTAGAAATTAAATATATGAAATATCAAAAACTTTAATGATTATTTGTGATTTCAATGAAAAAAAAGAAATAGTAAAGAGAGAGTCAAATGTATTTTGATATAAATATTTTTACTTTTATTTTAAAAACCAGTAATTAAATGTATTATAAAAACATATGGTATTTAAATTTATCCTGTGTTGAACAACCAATAAAACTTTTATTTTTTCCAACTAATAAATAATGATTATAAAATCAAAGTACAGTTTTAAATAAATTTTATTAATTAATAAATATATAAAATTCAGAGCCTAATGTTTCTTTAAACGAGTTCTCTCCTGAGAACCAATTTATTGAGCTATTCTAAAAACTATTTGGTTTTTTGTATTGAAGCCCAGAGACGAAGTTTTCTGGCAGATCAGGTTTAAAGAACACAGGAGCCTTTAAAAAAAGTATCTTAAACATGATCATATTTTTCACGTCCTCTTGCTGTGCCTGCAGATCTTCTAAGATGGTGAGATTCTTTGAAAATTTTGTGTGTTCATATTAATAATGTTTCTTTCCAGCTGAGTACTTTACTGACAAGTACGACTATTTAAAGACCCAACAAAACATGTTAATCATTTTGGGAGGGTCATACAAACTTTAAGGTAGGAGTCAGCGGGAATTGACTTGCGTTTAGGAGTGGCATATAACGGGTGAACACAAGGCCAAATTTAAGAATGCTTGAGGTTACACGAACACGAGAGCGCAACGGAGATAAGCAGGCGCGAATAAAAAAAATAAAAAGTTTTATAATCCCAACACCATACACAGAGGTACGTTGCAACACATACACACACACACACACACACACACACACACACATACACACCCACACACACTCACACACACACACACACACACACACACACTCACACACAAACACACGCGCGCGCACACACACACACACACACACACACGCGCGCGCGCACGCAAGCACACACACACACACACACACACTCGCGCGAGCGCGCGCACATACACACACACACACACGCACACACACACACACATACACACACACACACACAACATACACAATACACACACACACACACACACACACACACCCACAAACACACACACACACACACACACAGACACAAAACACACAAAAAAAACAACATAAAAGTCTGACAAGTATTTATCTAAATGCTTTTTTTCAGTCGACGGATATCCTTATCTTCTAGAGGCGGAGAATCCAGTAGCCACTAATGAAAAAATATTAAATTTCAGCAACTTTTTTTGCAATTTTTTTTAAACCCAATTATTTTTTACATAGTCACCCAGTTATGTTATTATATATGGTAGTGAGTTGTGGAAAAGTGAAATTATTTCCTGAAATTATTAAAAGTGAGTTATCTCGACAAAGGTGCGGGAGTGTGTTTAGTATAAGCTATAAAGTATGGCCTTGGGCTCTACTTACCACGGATCAGTGTAATTATCCCTCCCGCCATTTCATCGGGGACTCGTTGTTAGAGACTGTACAATTTCACCACTACCTTTTTACTCTTCATGTATCATCACCTTTCTCTACTTAAACCTTTTCACACGCACGCTAGTGGTGTCTTTGGGTACAGAATATAATATCTTTGGTGTTGAAACATATGTATTATATTGGACACCTCTCTAAATACTACTAATCAACTGTATTAGATCTTGTATCCTTGCGATTGTTGCATACAAGATTATCGAGCACGAGGTTCGGATGAATCTGCATCACAAATAATTTACTTATATAATGTTTCGTAACTTTGCTTTCTTTTGTCACATAAACTAAAATTACATTACTGGCGTAGAATTGTAACAATTAAAAACCTCAGAATTAACGAAGAATGTGACTAACGAAAATTTGTATATGGGGTTTACAAACAATAATGATGTATACAAACGATTGTAATAAAGTAAAATTAAAATAAAGTTCAACAAGAGCTGTTTATGGTTGATGAATTCATAAAATTACTAAAATGATAGTTCTTAAACATTTTGAAATCATACTGCGATTCCAGTTCAATCGAAACGTCAAGGATTTACTAAAAATCTTAGCACAAAAGTGAATATACATTTGAGTAAATTCCTCTGCCTTTCGTAACATTAAAACTTTCCTCTTATATGCGTTTCGGATAAATTTCACTACCAAAACCTCAATATGTACTTTAAACCTTGAACTCGTCTTTATATACCGGACAATGACTAACTAAAGCTCGTCAACATAGCCGGATGATGATGTTTAAAATCGAATCTCAAATGTAACTAAACATGGCAGATACTAGTTAAAGGGGTTAAATTAGCTCGTTACCGCAAAAGGGTGATATTATACAGTACTAGAACTGTTCCAAGTTGTTGGTGTAATTATTCCCTAGTTAATATCTAAACACTCATCCACACAGGCATTGCTTTCTCAAAATGTTACTAAATGAGTATAAAAATGAAAGCAATACGAACACGGAACTATTTTTAAACACTAACGACACAAAAGATCACGCAACAGGCGGCACGATCCAGTTCGCGAGGACAATTGACGCAACCCGCATGACGGCAGACAATGCTTTTACTTGGACTAGTACAGATAGATCAAGTACCAGCTGAGCTGGAAATACCTATATCTGAGATTAAAACCTTATGTACATTTAGATTACGATGCCAACATCATCAGAGGGTCCTAAACTGACTAGGTCAGTCTAGTTCGTAAATTATTTACTATGTATGCTATTTATGATCTGACAAATTATATCACAAACACTTAAACATTACGTATTATGAAATATACACCCCAATATTATACAATATATTATTTAAAAAAAATTAAATTTGTATTCTTCTAAATTTCTATATATTTAAACAATAAAATCTTATAAACAATAATCGAGCTTATGTGGTAAGGTTATAAGATATTGTCATTGAAACGCGTTTGGGACTAATGTTTTATAATTGTGAGTTGTATATATTTCTTGTGTTTTTAAGAAAACCTTGGTCGAGTAATTTTCTTACATTCTAGCAAAAAAATGAAGAGTATATAGATCTGTAGCACTTAATGTAAGTTTTATTATCTTTGCTAATATTGTGAACGACTTAAGTAGGTTTAATTGCATGATTCTTTGTTGCACTACCTGTGATCTCGATGTTTATCCCAATACAGACAGTTTGCTGGTAAACTATAAATTTCTACTTCTCAAATTTTATAATCAGAAAAAAATAAAGAATATATTATTTTTATGTGTTAGATTACGTACTTTTTTATTAGATTATTACGTAAATAGAGAAAACCATTGCTATTGAGCTTTTATTCCTATAAATTCGGTTGTGTATAAATGTTTTTGGTAAATATTGAGTCAAATATTGTTGAATTTGTTTTACTTACTACTTTTAGTATGTAGAGCACGAATATCAACTTTTCCCGCGGAATATACGGGCAGTTAATTTTTTTCCCATTTTAAATGTTAGACTGTAATGGAATGTATAGCGAGAACCAGCTGTGCAGTAGCTACAGTGCACTATACACTACATTAAAATCAATTAATTTCAATACTAAACTAAAATTGTAAATACGTAACTTTTGGTTATAATTTTATATAACATTTCTATATTCATATATTAAAATATACCTATGACGTATCCAGTAAGAATAGATTTTGTTATAATGTTATACAACATTGCTATATAGCTTTATTAAAATATACCTATGAAGTATCCAGTTAGGATAGTTTTGGTTATAATTTTATACAACAATACTATATACATATATTAAAATATACCTATGAAATATCCAGTCAGGATAAATTTGGTTATAATTTTATACAACAATACTATATACATATATTAAAATAAACCTATGAAGTATCCAGTCAGGATAAATTTGGTTATATTTTTCTGTATCGGGAATAAGTCTCTATATTTATTAAAATTACAACCAAATCTGTCCAAACTGATTATAGTAGGCATATTCCTGTCTAGAATTAGTGCAGTGCGCTATAAATACTCTGGTCACGGTTCACGCTATGGATACAATAATAGACTAACAAGTAAATTGTGAAAAAAATAACTTACCGTATTTTTCGCGGAGTTGAATGCTTGTTCTACATTTAAAATTGATTTAAAAAATAGTAATAAAAACAACGTCAATAAGACTCAATATTTAGGTTTTTTTAAAGCTTGAAGATTGCTTAAAAGCTTGTGTAATTCGATGGGAGTCTTTAAAAAATTACTAATCGCATAGATTAGGTCAGTATCGTACATTTACTTTTACTTTATTCAATACACTATCTACAAACACAGCCCATATTTGTCCTTGGGGATGGTATTAGCTATTACCTCTCTTTGAAAATTATAGTGAGTGAATCATTTTCTTTGTCCTGATTATATAAGCTAAAGTATTCAACAGAAGTGAAGGGCTTTACGTTAGAAGTGGCTACTTCAAATATATTCCTCGCGTTTTAATTTCTTAATACATATGGACACCGGAGATACAAATCATTGTCTTGATTCTGTTACATTAGCTAAAGCATTGTTTGCATAGTAGTATGCGGGATTGAAAAGGCGTTTACATATAGACGGGGAAAGTTTGCAAAATGCCATTTCGAAACTGGGTTTTTATATTTTTTGCTATAATTTTTAATGTTAATTTATTTCACCAACAGAGTGATATCAGACATTGGTGTAATGGGCGGAGAGCAAGGATTTTCAGCATACATTTTTTATATTAATCTACATTGATGGAAGGATTCTGAAATGTTTGATGCATTTACAGTAATAATAACACGGGCTCACCATATTTTGATAATAAATGTAAATATAATTAAACATTTTCAATAAGTAATGGACGGTGAGCCTTACCACAGTACAAGAAGCTCATTTTAAGGAGCAATGCATCAAATTTTGGAAACTGTTTTCTATATTTTTGTTTAATATAAATTATTCAATAAAGTATGATAAAAAAATGACATACAGTTTAAAAATAGTATATTAGACAAATAATTTAACGAGAAATAACATTGAAAACGGAAAATTTTATTTTCTTTCTCTTACAGATATATTGTTGTGCTTCTTTACTTGTTGATTACAATAATTTCGACATGGTGTTTCATTTCCTTTTTACAATATTTTAGATGTGCTGTTTTAGTTGTTGTTTACAATAATTTCGATATGGTGTTTCATTTCCTTTTTACAATAATTTAGATGTGCTGCTTCAGTTGCTGATTACAATAATTTCGACATGGTGTTTCATTTCCTTTTTACAATAATTTAGATGTGCTGCTTCAGTTGCTGATTACAATATTTTTGAAGACTGCTCCTTCACTGAAATTTTGTTTGCCTGGTCGGACCTTTTGCATCTTTCTTGAAAGTTCACTAAAATTTTGTTTCCTTCCGCACCAAATATTCCGTACACCCGGGAGGTTATCTTTATTTCCATGTTATAACTTCACATACAAATTTATAGTTCAAATTTATAGTATTGTGTATTTATGTATGTATGTGTATCTATGCACACAATGTAGTGTCATAGCTCTGAACAACTTCAGGGACTTCATGTTTCTTGCTGGAACTTCTGGAAATTTGTTTCTGTTCTTAAGATTAGCGATTTCCTTCATTATTTTTGCTCGAACCCATTTTGCAAACGGTGTTTCGCCGTCTCCCAGGATGCACGTGTGCGGGGCAAGGACGCGGGCTGGTTACATCCCATGAATTTTGATGATGTTTCCGAAAAGGTACCGAACCTAGGCCGGCGGTTAGAGCAAGAAGAATTTTGATGGTTCTGGTGGCAGCTAAATTAAAACAAAACATACTTTGTTAAACCATTCTTTCATTTAATTTTAGTGTATAGTGTATAGAAATAATAATAGTATATAAATAATAATAGTATAATAAATAATAATAGAAATATAATAAAAATAGTCAGTTATAGAAATAACTGGTCTATAGATATATTGTGATGACATGCGCTCTAATTGAACTGGTAAAACTCACCAAAAAAATTTGACCTCAGAAGTATTAATCTTGGTGTTCTCGGTGGCGCTTACTTGAGTGAGTTTATGAAAAGTTTGCCGAAACAGCAGTAAATTATACTTCTATGTAAAAAAATTAAAATCTAACCCATGTTCGACATTTTTTCATGTTACACTTTTCTACAGAAATTTTCCAATCTGCCTTGGTTTTTATTTTTTGAAAACTAGCTTTATTGGATGTTCAAAGGTTTTCCCTGCTAAACGAGACGTTTTATGATTTGATGAACTCAAGCAAAATTAAGTGAATATCTTTTAAAATTTCTCTCAACACCTATAAAAAATAAGTTTAATACACAAACATTTTTTTTCTTTGATATTTTCAAACCTGAGTTTAAAGTATTGTAATGCAAGAATTTTATAATAAGTAAATGATTTCATAGGTTATGTACCTGAAATGACCCTGTTCTTCAGAAGATTTTGGAAAGGTTGTGTCGAGAGGAAAGATTTCGAAGATTGGTCGAGATGAAGAACTTGAGTTAGGGGTAGACGCTCATTTCAGCAACCTGTGTAAGAAAATAAATATTAAAAATACATTCGGTAATATTAAGCAGCTCTTCAATATTATTATTATTTTTAAAAAAGAAACTCATATTTGCAGTAGTAAAGTGAAACTAATAAGATATGCTTCCTTTTGTATACGTCACAATTCTTTTCTCTCGCACTTGAAACAAAACCCTATTACCTATGATCGTAATATAGGTTACTACTATTCCAGTTCATACAGAGCTAGATTCCACACGATGGTTTCTAGATTGTAAGCCTTTGGGGTTTATTGTGTCTAATATGTTTATTAGATAGTCGGGCTGTTTCTGGTTTTTAGACCTATATAATCCTCGATTGTCATTAATGTTTTTCAACGATATTATTAAAAGTCCTCAACTTTTAGTTTTTTTATTTATCTATTTGTACATTTGATTTGTTTTAACTTTTAATCCCTTTAACACATTACGAGTTTTATGTTGATTACTGTTGGGGTTCTATTGCTATTTATTTATGAGTAGCTAGGTTTGGTTTGAATAGATTAGTTTTCTCTTACAAAGGTTTATCACTTACGACACCTTTTTGTTTGTTTTTATACTATTAATGACAATTTGTGAACTTGATTTTGTAGATGACTAAATTTAATATCATTTTGCACGCTATTAATTTCAAGAGGTATTAATTTCAAGAGGTATTAATTTCAAAGGGTACCTTTTTTCATTTTAATACAAGAGTTCATCAACTGATGATAGCTTGTACTTTTTGAATGATTTGTTTACGTTTTTTCTATTGAAACTTTTGGACATATTTTACATTTTATTCCTAAATGCAAACATGTTTTGTTGCATATTGGAGTTTTCGGTTTTATAATTTTTGTAAAAAACGCAACGCATTGTTTGTGCAATTTTTTGATTATTGTGATATATAAAGGTATTTAGGATGTATTGTGTTGCGAATATAAAGTGAATAGATGTCATTTCTCGTTTGTGTTTAGTATGTTTTGTGTTGGTTTTGTTCTAAAGAAAAAGAAACAAACCAGAAGTCTTAGGAATATTAACGTGCTTAAAGCACAAAGGGTTTCATTAAAAGACAATGAATCTAATTTCATTACTAAAGAAATAAGGGGCATTTATGTGTGGTAAAAGGCGCCAAGTGTTTATAATGGAAGGGAGACAACTATGCAGGAAAGGATAATCTTATATATATATATATATATATATATATATATATATATATATATATATATATATCTTAGGTGCAATGAAAACATGTCCATCCACGCGTGTATGGGGCACACTTAAAATCCAAAATGCTTTTTCTTATTATGATTGCTTTGGAATTAAATTTATATCTATTTAGGAATAGAAAGTCGATAAATAACACATGTATGTATGTAATCGACTAAAGGATAGGCCGCAATTAATTTGGCAAAAAAAACAGTTACTACAGGACAGTAAAACTCAAAAGATATAAATAAAGCTGTAGGGGAAGTTAGGGTGTCACCTTTAATGTGCTGACGTAAGCTTATAGAAGTTATAGTACCATACATATTTGGTTCTAAAGGTAGTGCTTATTAACAGTGATGATAAATTTGTGCTTACCTCCACCATAAACCGATCCAAACCTCGAAGCCAGAACGTGGCTTCTGAAAAAAAAAACAGAATAGGCTTCAACATTAATTGTTGTAAAATGGCATTAAAATATATTCTAAAGAAATGCATAAATCAATGTAGTTTTAAATCTGTGGAACAATTTAAATATGCCCATTAATAATAAAACCCACTTTTATGAAAATTATTGTCGTTATTAAAAAGAAATTAATGAATAGAAATATATATGTATATATATATATATATATATATATATATATATATATATATATATTTTAAAACAACACAGGTTATTCAAATACAAGAATATTTATTGTTTTATATCCAAAGCTTTTCGTTGGCAAACAGTACCAACATCATCAGGAATGAAAATTACAATTATCAAATATATATATATATATATATATATATATATATATATATATATATATATATATATATATATGTATGTATAGTAAGTTATGCCTGTTTAGCTCTACAGAAAGACATTTCGTGGGAAAAGCTGAAAAGTTTAAAGACTATTTTTTGTACTACTGAATGTTACCATGCATTTTTACTATCCAAAGCTTTAGTCACAACTTGGTAGAACTCCACACTTCCTCGCCTCTCCTTCTCTTACCTCACTTTCTCACAATTTACGCGACAGTCTAGTTCCTATGAACTCAAGTAGCAGTTAGTTTGTGTGTTTAAACCATTGGTTTATTGCACGTTTACAATGACTGTTAAAAGGAAAGCAATGATTTTATTAATTCAGAATGATCCAGAGTACAAAAAATTGAAAATTGCTCAGCGTGGAAGGAAATGAGTTTACAGTATGGAATTGAAGACTCATGTGTTAGTAACACTTTCAAACAAAACATAAATTAATAAAATTTGCAAACAAATCAGCAACTCATGGATAAAAGAAATGAATAACCTTTTAAAGGAGACCTACTATGAAAACAAATAATTATTTCAATCATTTACGAATTGAGGTAGTACCGGTTTTGGGTAAAGAAGGTTTTTTTGAATGGTAGTTTAAAAAAAACCCTTCATCTGTTTGGTTGAAGAGGTTCAAACAGTTAACGGGTAAGGGTCTAACAGTGACATTATTACGTCCAAAAATTTCTTACTAACAAAAGTACAATACTGACGAGTCAGTCCTGTTGTTCATAAGTTTATCCGACTCAAACACTCTCATTTGGGAGCGAGCGGATGTACGTTCTGGGCGGATGAAAGTATTTTTCTGTTTAGGTTTTTGCTTTATAAAGAACAATCTTACTAAAGAAAGGGCTGATCGTCAGAGATTTTCTAAAGCTTACACAATCCCTGACAGCATTTATGACATAAACAGAGTTTGAGGTTAAAGTGAGATCTACGTTGGTGAAGCTCTGCAAAAAAAAAAAAAAAAAAATTTAAATGAGATAGTAACTAGGTAGAATTCTTCTTGGTAGAGTTACTTCTTGAAAAGAAGTAACTTCTATTTGTGATTTAGCTAGTTTAGTTACTGGAAGTCCGATAATGAAAGAAGTGACTTCGATGAAGGAAACATTATCAAGTAAATAATTTGATAGACACAGGTTTAAAACAAATACTGATGGCATCTTATGTAGATAATCAGGTATATTTTTGAAGGAAAATGAAGAAAAAGAGGATAAGATTACAATAAAGGGATAAGACGAGAAAAAAATGTAAGCGATGACGAAGCTCTAGCGCATACTGATGGGCTCATTCAATTTCTGGAGGGGCAAGACGCATTCTCTGATAAAATTTCGCTGAAATTACCACAACCTCATGTGAAGGAGGGAGTTTTGTCAAAAAATACAAATATTATTGTGTAAATATTTTTCTCTTCTTTCTTTGTGCTACATTCCGGATTGGATCTTGGCTTTCTCTATCAGCCTTCGCCAGGTATGTTAATCATGTGCTGCTGCTTTCCAGTTCCTCACATTCATCAGGGTTCTGGTACCTTAGCGACGAAATCGCTAATACACCCATTGGTCTTATTTGTAGATAGTTCTACCTAATAAAATTCTGGGTACATCCCCATCCTCCATCCGGGCCACACGCCTTGCCCAGCGTTGTCTTCCAATTTTTAGTACTTTCACTATATGGGCATTACATAACTGCTCGTAAAGCTCACAATTTATGTCCACCTTCACTGCTCACCCAATATTCACAGAGTCAAGAATCCTGCTGAGGATCTTTCTTTCAAAGTTAGCCAAGAGGTTTTCTTATTTCCTCGTTGATGCCTAAGATTCAGAGACAAGTTAGTACCGGACGAATCGTCATCCTATGCAGCGTCATTTTTGTTTTTGTCACTTACTGGCTGCTTAGGTCTTTGCGTAATCCAAAGTATGCTTGATTGGATTTGCTATCCTCAGAGTCCTTATTATAGGTGCTGACAATGGGTCCCTGATAAATGAATTGATCCAATACTTCAAATATGATAGGGTCCCAGTTCAACAAATCCACTTGCCTATTGGGCTACTTCAGGGTTGCCACACCGTAGATACTTCATTTATTTCAAGTTTCATCTACTTGGCATTTATTGTAAATATGGAGACTATAAAAGCTATTAAATATTTGCATGCAAAAATAATGTTTTTTTATAAGCTCGATAAATTCCCGAATTAATTTCAATAGTAACTTTGGTTAATTTTCGTCCTATATTTGAATTGACTGTAGAATAATTCGCAGCCCCGCTTTAACGTTATCCCGCGGATAACCATGAGTTTGTCTTATCAGGAATTGAATATAATCGTCTATTTACACATTTAATGATTTAACATTTGTTACAAAAATCTGTTAAATAAAGAGAAACATTTCTGAATAAATTTATAAATTTGTAATATGTATGAAACATAAAATGTCCGTGTGTATTAACATTACTATAATTAGGAATTCAAAATCCATGTAGCAGTAGCAAAGGGATGATGTAAATGCTTAGGAATAAATCACTGCCTTTATAAAAGTACTGTTAGTGACGATAGTATAGACTGGACATTACATCCAAGTGAAGACGGCTGTGCATATTTTCAACATCAAACATATTATATAAGAAACAAAACCAGAATAAATGGTTAAACGATAAATATGACGTAAACCTTTATTATTTTACAAAGGAAATGTTTGCAGATGGATACTGTAAACAAGAAATCCTGAGAGCAGGAAAGATAATTTGGATGGAGAAATTTAATAATGGCAAAAGATTAAAAGGAAGAAAACTTTGATTATATTTATGAAATAACTTGGTAAAATTTATATCTCCTTACATTCAAAAAAGATCATAAAAAGCCATAAAAAGATCCAACCAGACAAATAAATAAATATATAAATAAATAAATATATATATATATATATATATATATATATATAAGCTGTATAAGGGAAAAATTAAGATTACTCACAAAATGACCGGGACCTGCGAAGGTCCCCAAATTTTGATCCAAGTAAATCCGAGTCGCTAAAGCACATCAATTTAGTTCTAAGAATGGTGGCCAGCTGTTCTTCCTCCTCCTCGGCAATTACCGGGAGGGTAGGAGTAAATCTTAATTTGGGATAACCATAAATGAAATGTTTGTGTAAATCTAGAATGGAGGTAGTATAGATTTCATTGCGTCTCTCTGAAATAAGAAAAATAATGATATAATATTTCTATAGTTTAAAAAAATATTTACTTTTTTATTTTTATAAATTATATATATATATATATATATATATATGTAATGTTTATTTATACAAATATTTTTTGTATGGATAAATTATGCGTTTTCCGTCTATTTGTATTTTATGTATTTTCAAATACAGGGAAAATACAAGTATCGTTTATGATAAAAATTTTGTTGTAATTTTCAAAAGTTAACATTGTTTTGATGAATCGAGAGAGAGAGAGAGAGAGAGAGAGAGAGAGAGAAAGAGAGAAAGAGAGAGAGAGAGAGAGAGAGAAAGAGAGAGAGAGAGAGAGGGAGGACGCGTATTGCTAAGAAAAAATAGTTATTATTTTGTTGTGTTCTAACAGCACTTACGTTTTGTTTTCGAATCAGATCAAGAATTAGTTATTTTTTTTTGTGTAATAAACTAGTCCCTAATTAAATAAATCAATTATACAGAAAGTTGTAATTTAACCTGATTTCGTTTTAATATTGCTCCCTTTCGTGGTCATTTCCTTTTGCCCTTAAAATCAACTAATCTAATAAGAGTAGAGGAATGCGAACTATTTGTAAGTAAATCTGTACATGAGTGTGCTCAAACGTCAAGTTGGATACTATCTCCCCCAATGTGTGTAGCTAGCTTGCGTCTTGTTTTCTGGGTATATAATGTATAAACTATACTTTGCATTTAAACCAGACCAATATTCACGGTGGGAGAGCATAATGTTTCACTCATGATGCTTGTGCAAAGCTAGAGGTTACCTAGATGAGTGTTTGTAACAGGAGATCCTGGATGGGTTGAAATATCCCAGATTTTGTGTCCCTTGTTCATTGAAAGTATTAGAAATATCCAAAGACGAATCTTATCTCTACTTCTTATGTTTATATACATTTAGAGTTATCACTGAAACTTAGGATTCATATTGTTGTTAAAGGTTTGGTAAAAACGTGTACTGCACTGTTCGGTAATAACAAGGAATGGAATGTGTGGTTTTGTAAAAACAAAGAGAATATAAAAATATCAATACAACTATCCGTGTAAATGGGGTTTTACTCTCCGTCTAAATGAAAACTGTATAATGAAGAATTTTATTGAAAATATTTATTTTTAAATAAGATACCATCTCCAAATCTTAGAACTAGAAGTTATTTTTGCTATGAAATTAACACATAAAAAGAAGTAAGATCTTGGAGAGTCTACGAGGAATAAGGTGCCAATCGTCCTGACTGAGGAAATGAAGCCTAGCCTATATAACGAAATATTACCATCTGGTTAGTCGCGAAGTATTTGATTGTTGTTTCATAAGTGTTCAGTTAGAACAAACGGTTGTTCGTCAATCAATCAATCATGTAAAGCTTACAACCTATTAATGTGACTGATTTAATTCATGAATATTAGCTTTGTGATATTCAGAGTGCACCCGCGCGCTTGGTTTAGAGCAATAAAATTTATGATTTCATCTTTACGAAGGATGTGGGAAAATTTATGAAAAAGTCAGGATTTCTGGTCCGGATGTAAGACTTATATAATCTAGGATATATGTAAGGTTATAGTTTGAGCATACATAAATGCATGCCACTGTTAGGAGAAATGTTTTCTCGGAGAAAGATCGATGTCTTCCTATTACATTTGTTGTGTTTGGAAAATATGGAAACGTAGAGGAAATGAAGGTAGGCTTAAGATAAAAACACGTTTCCCTAGATCTTTGAGGAGAAATCATGACCGACGTGGAGGATCGTTCTCCTGAATTATACCTATTCTGAAGAATACAGAGCTGTATTCTCGGAATTGTGATGCGGGAAGACACTGAAATAACAAAAATTAATTTCAGTTAGAAATTTGAGGTTTAATAGGCACACACACATCAAAATACGGACATGTAAAATAATCATGAACAAAACATTAATGTCCATATACATTTTTTCGAAAATACGGACATGTAAAATAATCATGAACAAAATATTAATGTCCATATACATTTTTTCGAAAAAAAAGAATTAGATATATTTTCGATCAACATTTTTTCGAACAAAGCAGGAAACAAGAAGGCTATGGCACAAAAGGAAATCAGATCTGATGACATTTTTCACTAAGTCTACTTCTATTCTCACATAGAGATCGTAGGCATATGGAAGAAAGAATAATTCATCAGAACGACAATAGAATAACTATGGAATATACCAAGACACAAATAAAAACTTTCATTCTGAAATAAAGTAAAAACGACAACAATTTATTAGAGTTCTAAACAATACGGATATGTTTCTATATATTTTACTCAAAAATCTTGAAATGGAGAATATATACCCTGTATAAATAAATTTAATTTAATTTCATCGGAGTTTTCCATTAAATACCAAATTAAAATCAGTTTTTAATTTCATCAAACCTGAAATTATTTATTATAAATTATTATATAGACGTGGTGAGGGATTCCCCTCTAACATCGAAGAAACTAGAGTTATAGAATGGTGCTGACTAATAGGGTTTAGTAGTATTATTTGTAAATCTTAATTGAAAATTATTATTGTTTTACTCAAAACGGGTAGCTTATTTTTACTCACCGAATTCGTGGTATGTAGGCGGTGGTTTTATTACAATGAAATCATCGTCTACCTCGTTCACCACCTCCTCTTCGTTTCCCAACTCCAACATCTCTTCTCCCTCCACCGCATCTCGTACTTCCATTTCCAATATCTCTTTCTCCTCCACCTCATCTCGTACTTCCATTTCTAACATCTCTTTCTCCTCCACCTCATCTTGTACTTCCGCAATCCCTTTCAGCTCCACTAAATCCACTACCTTCCCGACCTCCTCCACTGAAAGCAATATAAGACACACTCTCATCCATATCTCATTCATATTCAGAACGCTTTGAATTTAAAAATACAATTTTATTCAGATCGTTAGTCAGCATTAAAATGTTTCTAACAGACGGTTTCAAAGAACTGTCGGAAACTACAGTACCTTTCTTTTTCAGTCACATTTTTCAGAAATTTCGCTTTTATAAAATTCGTTAACGTTACTTTGAGAAAACACTAATCCTATATTGGTATTTCATTGTTGAACAAAATAATCGTCTGTCTAACCTTGAAGAGAGAATTCATGCGACTAGGTTCAAAATAAATAATCGACAACTTGTGTCTGATTTATGGCCTAGTGTGGAAACAACAATCTCAGACTGTTGGGGGGGGGGTGATTTAATAAACTGATTTATTAGTGATTTTGAGATGGGATGGTAATGTTCTAATAGACTAGAAATTTGAGGAAAATTATTGGTTTGA
>JBAIZL010000005.1:47266116-47303616 GCA_036971475.1 Prosapia bicincta
GATTAAAATAAAGGTGGTTAAGTAATTTCACATATAATTCTAGGTCAGGTTATTTCAATTAGTAGTAGAATATTTTTGGAAATTAGACAAAATACATTTAGAACTACATTCTTTTATTTTTTTTAGGTTACATATATATATATATATATATATATATATATATATATATATATATATTTCTACTTTTGTTAAATAATGAATTTGCTATTTTGAATATACTTAAAACATAAGATATTACTCATCAGATATTTTCTTATAAAAGGATATGTGCTTTGTGTCTGTTTAGTTTTAGGGCACAAATCGTTATCTAATCCCTATCTAATATTGGGTTTTTACATTTCAAAACACGCCGCAAAGATCAAATACCTTTTTTTAGTTAGCAAACATTTCGATTTAACTCCAAATGTGACTGTCAAAGTCACATATTTGTGACAAATGCTGATATTCCCCGGTTGATGTCAAAAATCGCCAGATATGTTGGCAAGAGACTTTAAATTTGCTTACGTTATGATATATTTGAAATTTTGTAGGTAAATGTCTACAATACACAAAGCTTCCCTGATTCTCACAGTAGGTTGTTTGTGTTTGTCAACATTTACCTGCAAATTTTCAAATGCATAACAATACAATTCAATATACGGGGTTTTGCCAACTTATCTAAAGATCTAAACATTATTCAAATATATTACAAAATGTCGATATTATCTAATAGGCCGGTCGATATTTTACAGTAACCTAAACATAAAGAATTTTCCAGGTTCCTTTGGGATATTTAGGTGGAGAAATGGTTGTCTATGAGTATAGTTTTGTAGAAGACAGATATTGTTTTGTTGAACATAATATTTTGCAAAATAATGTTAGACATATACTTTACTAAATAAAAGACTGGTTGTTTCTAGGAAAAACGTCTCAATTATATCTGTCAGGTGAGAGTAAGTAGCAAAAATGTGTTAAGTTATATGTAAGGTAATTCTGACTTTTAGTCCTTCAAACCAATCATGGGGCGACAGCCCAGGGGAAATCGCTAATTACAAAAGTGCTGTTTCAATGTTTAGAATAGTTAAATTATTTTGTTTCTTTTATTTGTGTATGTTGGGACATTATGTACGCGTATTATCATAGTAGTTATATAATTGAGTTAAGAAAAACTTACAAAAGTTCCAAACTTTTCTAAGACTCATATTTTTGCAGTTAACCGAATATTCGTTCGAGCAAAAATGATTTTACGAAACTATGGTGATGTAAAAATAAATATTTTGTAATTGTTTTAAGCAGATAAATTTATATCGATTAGCTAACCAAAAATTTTATACCTAGAGAAGCAACTATGTATCAAAGAAAAGAATACCCGTCTTACATTTTATTATTCATTTGTATTTAGTTATCACTAAAAATTAAAAAAAATTGTAACATTTATGTTTCACGGTAACTTTTAAAACCTGATTTTCGGCTCGTCAAGTAATTATGAAGACTTGGATGACCCCTTTATGTCTATAGTAAGCAACGTTTTCCTGGCAGGTAATAACTTAATTATCAAAATTACGTCTTTAGAATTCGGAAAGCAAAATAACAAAAATATCTATAATATAGGTCTATATGCCTTAATAGTGTTATTTAAAAAAAAAACTCATTACAAAAAAAGGTAAATATCAGGGGGAATTTTAAAAGTTAATAACAGAGCTATGTGATTAAATTTGCTATGCTTGCTGTTGGGTAAATCCTTTCCTATTTCCTCATTTTTTCTCAAATACAACATTGTGAGTGAGGAACAATTAATTCTATTATTATACATTTTTTTATCTACATTTTTACTACGATTGGAGCGCTACCTCTACTCATCTTGCGGCCGAGCGTAGTACTACTACCAGTTATAGTTGTGACAGACAACCGCCTACAAGTAAGTGAACTTTCCCACTAACTCTTTTAGATTTCATAGCTAACCTTGCCTTAGCATCCTCCATTCTATTTTGGGGTATATTATCGTCAAATACTATTATCTCGTTAATATAATTATAGCAACAGTTTGTCAGTAACTTTTACTTAATTATTGCACAAACACTTGCTTTATTACAGGATAATGCAAAGAGAAATAAATAAAATTAGTCACCTAACTGGAAACAATAACTTATAGTTTCTCATTACTTTAAAAATATTGTAATTGATTTCAAGTGATAGCTTTACGAGCACAAAATTCCCAGCCTAAAAGACAATAACATATTGAGCCAACATATGGGCAAAGATTTAGTGAAAACATATTTAAAAATTAATGAAAGAAACTAGTGAAGGTTTTATCGAAATAATAAAGGTTAGGGGTCAGAAATTACAAGTAGAAGTGGGTTTAACGTGAAAAAAAATCATCGGAGAAGAAGGAATTAAATGCGCTGAAATAATAACGGTGTTGAAGAAGATTAGGTTAGTACGATGGGAACATATACATCTGGAATCCGCATTAAAAACGCACAAGAAACGCATAGGTAAACTTTGAAAGCAATATGAATGGCAATCTGTATGAAGGAGAATGTTAGAGTGTTTATTAAAACGAAATGTTTTTTTCATTCGAGACGTAAATATAAATGTAACAATTTATATTTATTTTGTATTTGTTTATGTAAGTGTATGTGCGTGCGTGTGTTTTCACAAATAAAAATGTAACGGTAAATAGGAAAAGAGATGATAAACTCTCTACTGTCTACTAAAGTACAGTAGAATCTCGAAAATCCGAGTCTCGATTTTTCGAGCTTCCGTTAAGTATTTCTATTTCAGACTATTTTAGCTATTTGAAAAGAATTGAAACTATGTACTGTTAGACAATTCACCGTCGCATCCAGATGAAGATCAACAGTGGTCTGATGATATCCGTGCTTTATCTCTACCCACAAATGTTACGAGGCTAATCCAATCGATGTTACTAGAGTAATCCAGCTCATGGATCAGTGTGTTCTGGAATGTATGAGAAAAATATAGACAATCTCTCTTGGAAACGACTGAAAAGGAAAACGCATTGTAGGCTTTCTAAAACAATACAGTTAAGGAAAATGTATACTGTGTAGCCGAATCATGGAACGAAATAAAAGAAGAAACATTAAGTAAGTTATGGAGTAGAGTTATAAGTCATTATGAAACCGTTGAATGTGACATTGATCCACAGGAAGAAACACATTTGATATTTCTTATCTAGAAACTTAAAGGTTGTGAACATTTCAATGATACGGACGTACGTCGATGGAAGAGTAAGGACGAACTTAAGTGAGAATAACACATATTGCGACTGTTGAAATCATACAAAAAACTACTGAAGCAGAGATGACAATAATAAAAATGAAGGTTCAACCGAAACAGTACAAGAATGGAAAACTAGTCATGGCGAAGAAACGACCGCCTTGGAAACTTCACTACGGTATAATAATTATGAATTATTAATTAATAATTGCTAATTCCTAATTATAGCATTAGGGTTCATTAGACCCAATTTTTTTTCTAATATACAGGAACTTATTTCCGTGTAATCCGAGTGTTCGGTAATCCGTGAAGGTCTCAGTCCATTCTACCTCGAATTATTGAGACGCTACTATATTAAACATCGTATCAAATTAATTACTAAGCGAATTACTTACCATATGTTCTGTAGTGTTGCTGCGCAAAACCGTCTTATGCAGACACCTTACTTCAATATACCTATTTTATTATTATTTTTTGGTACAAGATAAACATTTATTCAAGATAACATAATAAGAACTAAATATCGGCAAAAAGGTATTGTTAATTTTTAAATTTAATTTTTAGACAAATTATAATTTTTACTTATTAATAAATAGTTGAGAAAATATGAGAATTGCAATTTTTATCAGAGCAAGCAATGGATATGGGTTCGCAACTACCCATTAACCCGTTATTAGACTCTGAACGTGTCTAAACATTAGAGTGAAGCACATTTAGTCGTCATCTTTGATAAACACATAGTAAACCGTACGTTTTGCAACTCTTAGCAGCTGCACACGTACCTCATTAGGAGTACTTTCTTAGGCTGCATTTAACACTTCATTCATTGATTTTTCCTGTTATAAAATTGTTAAATTCGTTATTAAAGAATAAAAGTAATCAATAATAACATCGAACATAAAAAAGACCTTTTTAATTTTAAAAAAATATGATCTAATTTCTATAATTTTCTTTCACATGCGAAATGAAACGATTAATTTAATTAGTAGAATGCTAGTCAAGATTATTCCTCCTCCACGTTTTCGTCAGAGGTAGATCTTCTATTACATATGTTTCAGACACAACTATCACAAAAACGATTATAGTTGAACCTAAAATAAAATGAGATATGTAAAATAAAATTATTTAGTTAACATACAAACATGCTTGGATATTAGAAAGTAGCATTCATTCTATTTAACTAGCAAAGTGTTCCGTATTAAACATTACTGAGTCAAGATACGCCTGTAAATAGGAAAAAATAAAAAAGAAGACAATTTAAACGTCTGTTAGCAGGCTGCATTGTACAATATATTCTATTTCCTTGAGCTATAACAATTGTAAGATACTTATCTAAAGATTTTATATTTGTAAAGAGTAAACCGAAATATTTCGTACAATACGATAATTACTTTAACTAGATGCTCTGCATAATAGCTTTAAAATAACCCAGGCCTTTTTAACCCAAGCATTTAAATAAAGAGAAAATATCTTTGGCCAAGTATTTGCATTTAATGGAAATCGTAGGCCTACTGTGTCTGTAAAAGTTATCGGGGAACACAAGAAGAAGCATGCAGACACGGGTGGAGACTGGCTAGTTTAACGTAAAAACCTGTTTAGCTAGTTACTCTAAAAAAAAATATTTATCTATAGTAGTACAATTTTTTTTATTATATTGAAGCTGTTATTGTTACATAATTGTCTCAAGGCACGCATTTCAATTTCCTAGCTGTAATCGTATGGAAACTTGAGATTAGGTTTGTAATTGGATTATAGCGATGTCATGTTACATTTTCCCATGACTTGAAATCTATTACGAACAAATGTTTATTGGATTTATTTAGAAATCCATAGTTGATTAGGTGCCTAATTGACTCGAAAAACTTACTTTCTTTATAGAGTATTATTACATTTAAACGTCAATTATATTTCTATGTCGTGTATGGAAGGTGAAATTACTTCACCATTTGTAAATAATTCCTTTTGAAATCAACAATTTTAAGAACATACAAATAGTTAACGATTTAAATAAATCCCTTTTTTTAAAATGAATTAATTCTTGCTAAAATAAATATCCAAAATATTAAAAATTGTAAAGTTAAAATTTTAAAACATTCATTTAACAATATCTAGTTACTATATTAAAACTTAGAATATCGTTGATAAAGGAATATATTCACACACACACACACACACACACACACACACACACACACACACACACACACACACACACGCACACACACACACACACACACACACACACACACACACACACACATACACCCCCCTCCCCACACACACACACACACTCTCACCCACAAACACACTCTCTGTCTTTCTGTATATGTATATATATATATATATATATATATATATATATATATATATATATATATATATATATATATATATATATATATTTATATATATATATACACAAAACATATAATAAGTATATGTATATATATATATATATATATATATATATATATATATATATATATATATATACATATACTTATTATATGTTTTGTGTATATATATATATATATATATATATATATATATATATATATTTATATATATATATATACAAAACATATAATAAGTATATGTATATATATATATATATATATATATATATATATTAAATATGGTGATATCTTTTCTTGTAATATAGTTCATAAATTACAAATATTTCAAAAACAAGAATATCTATTAAAAAAGAATAGTCATATGAATTAAAAGTGTTCTTGTTTTTGAAATATTTTTAGTTTTTTAATTATATATTAATAGAGAGAGAAAAAAGAGAGAAAGAGAGAGAGAGAGAGAGAGAGAGAGAGAGAGAGAAAGATACCAAAAAGCTACATAATCTGTAGTTATAATCTATATGACTATGTGATTGACTCATGAATAATCATTTCTTAACTAAATAGAAATGAGTGAATTCATTAATTATTAAATCAGAGTGATATACTGACTTTTTATATCTAATTTCAACTGGTTCATTTTCGAGAATCAGTAACCACAGACGCCGCATGTTATATTGTTTTAAATTACTAAAAGGGCTGTTTTGTTCTGTAGGGATTTGGGGGTGAGGTCTGCGATAATACAATATGAATAAAACAAAGGTATGAATATGAGTCAGCTAATTGAACACATTTCAATTTCCTGTTGTGTGCATCCAATTCACGCGAAAATTAAAAATTATGTCATTATTTACAAAATTATTCATTTGTTATATATGGAAAAATATTATACATACATTTGTAAAAAAAACCGTCTTTTAAGTATGCAAGATAAATTTATAATCAACTACTTTTATCAAATTGGTTTGAATGTTTCATCTGAGTCTAAAACATTATATATATATATATATATATATATATATATATATATATATATATATATATATATAATATCGCAATATGTTTTCTTGTGTATTAATAAAGAACAAAAGTCAAAATACAAATACAAGAATTATATTTGAATTTACAATTTACAATATAATTCTTGTATTTGTATTTTGACTTTTGTTCTTTATATATATATATATATATATATATATATATATATATATCACTTTCACTATGTGTACTTAAACAAGAATCTTGCTTGGTATATATGGGAGTTACGTTTTATCTCTTTTATAAGACTAAAATTATTTAATTATCAAATTTAATTATTGAATTATTGTTTGAAAAAAAATAACATCATTTGCCATCCACTCTAAGTTAAAAAAAAGAATATATTTGAACTTGAGGGGATGAATAAAATTAATTTGTTTAACAATTGAAAGTGTGAACAAGAAATATATAGGGAAAGTGAACTGATGGAAGGAATTGAAAAATAGCAAACTGAAAGCCGTAGAAGGAAGACATTTATTAAACAGTTAAGGAAATGTTTTTTTACCAATAGAGAGAAAAAATTAGCTTTCACTAGTTTTAATGGATGAAAAAATAAAAAAATACAAATATATTTTCTATCTCCTACTTTTAAAAATCAGCAGAACAATAAAATATTTATAATAAATAATTCTAAATAAATACGTCAGCAAATGAAATATCGTATAAATTAAAATACATTCTAAATAAATAAAAGAATGTTTATATAAGTGCAGACATAACTTCATGGTAAACAAATCCAAAGGATCAATCCATCCTTCCTCAATAAAACCAAGTCTATTCGATATTTCTAAAATATTTCTTTTCTCATGAACAATGAACACAAAGTGTAAGTTGGTTACTATTGTAGGGTTACCTATTCAGTTCTTTTATTAGCTCACACTCTCCTTATATATATCTTGAACAAATTGTCAATCGTTAATTAAATACGATTTTATTCATCAAATCAAGTTCAAATATATTTTATTAAACTTTTAATGTTAAAACAGTATTTCCAAATATTTATTCAGTAATTGAATTATAAACATGTAGCTCGGATTTGGACTGAGTACCTTCATGTTCAAAGTCTAGCGCTTTGGCACTGAGTCAATTTCCCATTAGTTCGAAATGTATTTTATTGTAAAATTAGGTATATATATATTTGTCTTTTGCCACCGTCTGGTTGTCGTCGAAACAAACATCGCACAAGCTTTAATTGTTGCCATGGTTACACAAAATGTCATATATAATGCTCTAGGATTAGAAATGAATGAAAAGAATCAAATGAACAGACAAACTAGATTGCTTCGTTGCTACCTTGCTTCACAAACCTACAATGCGAAAGGAAAGCAAAAGATACTACAATACAATGCAAGCAACGAAAAACGAAAGCGTATAAATAGTAACAAACAAAAAATAATTCAATTATAAATTAATTAACGAATTAATTTTAGTCTTTTATGAGAGATCAAACATTTTACAAAAAGATAAGGTATATCTATTTGGTTCTTTCTGGCTTGAAATAAGTAATAACATATGATTTCATAAAGCAGCTGATTTTATGTTATAGGTTATGTGGTAGAAGACCTTTTAACGCAAAGATTATATCACTTTATTTGAATCATTTGTAATTATTTAATAAATAGTAACTAAAATTATTCTTCATCGAAGTATAAGAAATTGACTTACAAAGTCGTGGTTTATATTTACTTGTTTTGCATTAATTCTTGGCTATTCCTGAAATATTCTTTTTTGAGACAGGTAATATAATGCAATTAGATAACTTTTGTGTTTAACAATTTGAATCTCGATTTGACTTAAAAGCATAAGTACGAAATATAAATTTAATTTTTTACACATCTGCCTAACAATTGAAATTATGCATTCCGTAAAATATTAGCCAAGACAAATTTTGTATTTTCTAAGCCTCAATTTGGAATTAGTGAAACTATTTATTTCCATGACACTTGAAGGGAAATTCAATTTTTATTTATTTTTGACTAGTTGAATGCTTAAATTTATATATTTTTAAAATTTAACCAATAGTATAATTAATACTATTAACTGAATAAAACTATTACTAAATTGATATTTTCTCAATTTTTGTTCAGCTAACTAACTTACTATCTCATCAAATTTAAATGGAAACTTTTAACAACAAACCTATAATTCACGTAGTTTGTATTGTTAGTTTATTTTGTATCGCAATTTTAATAAAACTAGATATAAATTTGGATTTACAATTGTTATAATTTAACAATCAATGTAATATATTTTCATTAGGTTTACTACACTTTTGCGAAATGTTATTCCTTATATTTTAATGTAGAACAGACCACTATTTTGTTGTGCCTTTTCTCATAATTTTAGAAATTAACACGAGGCACAATAAATGAAATCTAACGTTTTAAATAAGAATAGTAGAGAAACTCGCTATTTTGTTAAAACTACGAATGACTCTATATCATTTAATTTAAAGTAGATATATTATAAAACCATATGTCACTAAACGAAATCACATTGCACTAATAAAAATAGTATGTGTACTGAAATATTTTCCGGAAGGTCTCACTTCCGGGAAGTACAAAGTAAGAATTTGTAGTACAAAGTAAGTACTTACATTACAAAGTAAGTAATGGCTGTCGGAGTATTACTCTATTATAAAGATTTTACAAGTGTTCTGAACACTAGAATCGCATGAGTAAAATATCATCTTATGTAACAATAATTCATTAAGTTAGTTTAACTAATACACTTACAAATATAGTGAAACAATAGTATTTTAAAAGTTTGTACCAATTAATAATTAAAAGTAAGTTGCTACAGAAATTGTAAGTAATTCTTACTCAAACATCAGTACAATCTAAAATGACTGGTGGTGAAGAAGATAGAAACGATGTATTTTGTATCTATGAAATTAGTTCAGTCCAAATATATCTCTGCCAAAAACTTGCAAAAACCTCTGCAAAAAGCTATATAGTTAACTAAAATATTTCTTGGATTTTCTAATATCATAAGATGTCTATCTGTCGATTCAGTAGGCCTAAACTAGATTTTATACTTACTTGGAGTAATCAAAACTAATAGTTGTGAAGTGATTTTGTACTTAACATTCGAATACATAATTACTCACACTATGCATACTTGTTTCTCTTAATAATTACAATAGAATTACAACTCGCGTTACCAAAACATAAATTACGATATTTATGGTGTTTATGATGACTCCTAATATGTGAAACATTTTGATTTTTTGTTAAACCTAAATTAATTTAGTCATGTACAGTGGCAGTATTTTGAAAACTTACAAAACTTGAATACTTGGGCATTGATTTTTATTGTTAACGGAAGAATTTAATCCAAATGTTTTAAAATAGAGACATTTTCCATCTTCACTACATTTAATACATTTTGTCTATTTTTAAAGTATAAATAAACATTTTAAAGACTGATTCATGTTTCTTGTTTTAATAATAACATTTCTACATGCTTTGTAACTTTCTAAAAACATTATTACTCCATCAGTTTTAGATAATTCCTGACAAATCCGCTTCGAGTTTTTAAAACTTTAAATTATAATAAAAGCACCTACAAATTGTGGTTTTCCCTGTAATATTATTTGAATGAGGTAAAGGGATTATAGGTTAAGAGATTATGAGAATTATAAAAGAAGAAAACATGTATTTCAAATAATAAATGTAATTTAGAATTATTTTTTAAATAAATAAAGAGCTGTTTTTAAAAATCAAGAGAATGGAATAGAATTTATTAAAACACTTTTGATAATACACCCGCTTACTGAAATAAATACAGAAAACATATATAATTGATTTCCCCTTAGGTCTCAGTTGTTGAAAATACACATTATATACACATTGGTAGATTAGAGCACTTATTTGTATAGTTATTTATAGCATTTATCTAAATCAAAACTTGATGAAACCATGTTTTTTTGTTTTCAAATATAATTAAATTTTAACACTAAAAAAAGTTGCATTTAGAGTTTATATTTCCAATAATCAAATAATTATAGTTTAACATACGTATATTATATTGATGTTCATATATTTATACAAACGTGATATTCTGATAAGTATTACTTTGTTTTTATTGTAGAATGTTCAGTTTGGTTAGTTGTTTACATAAAAATAAAATAAATGTGTTTTAAAACATCTTTTATAACAAAAATTGAATACCCGACTTGACCATTGTAACCTTTGTCCTATAATACAGCTTATAGTTATTTAGTGCTTAAAGAAAGAATAATCTTTTAAACCTAGTTTTAATAATTTGTTTTTTGTAAGTTTTAATATATCGATGCAATAACACTATTTGAGTTTTACTTCAACTAAACCCTACAAAATACTATGTTTCTTCAAAATAACACGTTCCTAGTGAACAATAATAATTTTTTTATAACTCTAAAGATTACTCTTTGCTATTTATTTTTCTGATATATTTCATAATTTGCATTTATGTTCTATTATTTTATCGTTGAACCTAGTATTTTAATTTACCTTTGAATATCTCAAATGCTTTCCTAATCTTGGTTTGGAAATGAAACAAACATTATTTACAATATAATTTCCCTTACAGGTAAAAAGCAATCGCTTTCAGATACTGCCATCACTAACTGGGAAAACCAATTTCCCTTTCGTACCCTTTATTCGACAAAATATATTATTCCTCCTTTTGAGGAGAAAAATTTAAAAAAAAAACAATTTTACACTTTCAGCTAAGACAATAATGTTACTACTTGACTTACGAAAACAAGGAATAAGAAAATCAGATTCCAAGAAATAATCTTAAATTTAAGCAAAAGAATTTAATGAGTTTTTTCTTTACACATATTTTATCTTTTTTTTATTATTACTGATCTTTATACAAATGTTAAATTAAAGCAAAACAATAATGTAGTCATTTTATTTATACAGCAACAATTTTTTTTTTTTCGTGGGAAAAGGTAGTTAAAATTTACCAGCTATTTATCAACAATGACACTCTAGGCACAAAACCTTGTACAACGTATTTACAACAAGGAAAATCGTGAGATAAAACATGTTTCGACAAATAGATCGCTCTCTGGAATCCAGGCTTGAGAGAAGGGTTAGTTAAAATTTTAATTTAAACGGATGAAATGTTTAATCTTGTAGACTACAGAGTTTAGACTCACAGAGTAATGCTATCTCTGCGGTATACGAAGATAATGACGTACATTTCGGGACTCTTCTACAAGGAATTGAAATACATCGTATTTTTAACGTTAAAATTTAAAATGTTATTTAAATTTTTAAATTTTAATTAAATTCTGCACAATTAAATGACAAGTACAAGGTGGCGGCGCCACGTTTTACAATCATGTTTTGATGTAATCAAGACAATCGTCTTTATGCTCACGACGTTTTCCTTAGTTATATTTTATCTCGTGATATAACGTTCTATAATCATTGTTTTAGTTCAGAAATATACAGTATTAAATTTTAAAAATTGAACAGGGTTTTATCTGGCAAGAAAGGCACAAACACAATTAAAAATACATGTATGCTCTTACTATGGGAAAAATGAAATAAGAATAACATAACATTTTTTGTCTGAAAATATGATTTCATATATTATAATAAACTAGCTAAACCCTATCACGCTCTTCTATGGCACATTTTTGTTGCATTTATGAGAAAGGAGGAACCAAATGAAGCATATGTTTCATAGAAGTTTAATTTTGCAATACTTCAGAGGATAAGGCAATACCGAGCTAAGGCTATATTATTCTTCCATCGAACCGTTGCCAGGATCAATCAATAAGAAAGGTATCCTCAGGAAATGAAGTATAACTATGGGGAGTGTTTTCCTCCCTTACAGGAGATGGCACGGTTGCTGGTAGACATCTGACCATCTGACCGTTTTAAATCTGTTTTATTTAAGGTCATAGGTTTACTGATTAAAAAATACATAAAAACCATCTTTGTATGCCGTTTCAAAATTTGACCTTAATCGCTGTATATCTTTTCTAGTTTTAAAGGCTACACAAATCAACATATATATATATATATATATACATGTACCATGCATATATATATATATATATATATATATATATATTTAATAAATTAAAAATATTTCAAAAACAAGACACTTTTAATGAATATATTTATTCAAATCTTTTCGCCGATAAAATAGTATCAGCATCTTCAGGAAAAAAATATCTAATAAAATACTTTTACAAAATTAAATCATATGTACTACAAAGAATCATATGTTTATAAGTATTGCACTTTATGTAAATTTTTCTATAACATCAATGACTTTATAAATAGTTTGGTGCCTTGGTCTCACTTGAATTTGTTCATCAATTAATTTGTCTTTAACTTTATGCTTATAAATTTCCAATGTTTCAAATATATTCATTTTTAATCATTTATTTAATTCTTTTATTAATTTCATATTTACTATTTCCGGAAACTCATGTCCATTATTAATACAATGCGTAGCTAAATTGGATTTGTATATGTTTGGTTTGATATGAGCGTTCTTTGTATCTTTCTTTTAATTTCTTTTTTGTTTGTCCTACATATAATTTATTACAAGTTTGACATTTTATATTATATACTCCATTTATTTCGTGCATATTGTTTTGATTTTTGTTATTGTTGATTAAATTTTTAATTTTATGATCGGTTTTATATGTAATTTGTAAATT
This sequence comes from Prosapia bicincta, assembly GCA_036971475.1. NCBI lineage: Eukaryota > Metazoa > Arthropoda > Insecta > Hemiptera > Cercopidae > Prosapia > Prosapia bicincta. The sequence continues at coordinate 47,279,398 of JBAIZL010000005.1, forward strand.
TGTTTCTTTAAATAATCTTGTAATTTTATTTATTTCGTTACCAATAAATGTAAAAGTCGTCCAAATATTTTCTCTCTTGTTAAATCGAGTTTCTGTTTTCTTATTATATTATTATTTAATTTATCTATAGTTTTTCTTTTATATCCATTTTCTAAACCAATTTGATATAATATATTTTTATCTTTTATTTGATCATTTAAGTTCAATGGTATTTTGTGCATTCTATGTAGTAAATTATAAAGCGCTGCCATTTTTTGGTTGTATGGATGGTTTGAATAATTGGGTATTATTTGATTTGTCTGCGTTGGTTTTCTATATATATTATATTCAAATGATTCTTTATTTCTAGTAATTGTAATATCTGAATAATTTAGTTAATTTTTTAATTCAAATTCATGAGTAAATTTTATATTTTCGTGTATATTATTTATACATTTTAATATTTTGTCAATATTTGAACCATTATTATTTGATATGTATAATCCATCATCTACATATCTAAACCAGTGTCCATTTTGGTCATATGTTTTAATAATCTTATCTATATCAATGTCTATATTTTGTAAAAATATTTCCGATAATATGCTGGACATTGGAGAGCCCATTGTTAATCCATCCTTTTGTTTATAAATTTTATTATTATATAAAAAATAATTTTGATTTAATATGATTTTTAATGTATTTATTATTTCTTGTGTTAATGTGTTATCTTTTTCAAATGTATCTATATTATTTTTTATTATTTCAAGTGTTTTCATTATAGGTATGTTATTATACATGTTAGTAACATCAAATGATATTAAGTTTGTATTATTATCAATTTTAATATCTTTTAATTTTTCAATAAGTTCTCTCAAGTTTTTTATATTATGAGTATTATTTAATTTTACCTTATCTTTAAGTAATAAAGGCAAATATTTTGGAATTTTATAAGAAGGAGCAGTTGTAAAATTAACTAATGGTCTAATCGGATTATCTTCTTTGTGCAACTTAATTAGTCCATTTATTCTTGGAATTTTAGGATTCTCATTTATGTAATTATTAGTATATATTTGATTAAATAATTTAGATGATTGTTAGCGAAAAGATTTGAATAAATATATTCATTAAAAGTTTCTTGTTTTTGAAATATTTTTAATTTATTAACTATATATACAAGAAAACATATCACCATATATATATATATATATATATATATATATATATATATATATATATATATATATATTGAAACAAATTTGAAAAATTAATCATATATATCGTCCTCGATGATGGAAAAATAAACGAAAAGCTTTATAGTTATAAATGAAGTGAAAATAAATTAAAGTTTCAAAATCAGAATCATATACCAGTTGTAAGTCCAGCATAAAATACCGAATCACGTTTCACTCCAGAATACCAAACAAATTGTATTTTTCTTTATTGATATTAATGAAATAAACTTGAATATAAATAAGTATTACTTTAAAAGCAATATATAAATAAAATACAATATTTATAGATTATTGTTAGTATAGTTGTAGAAATAAGCAGCGACATATTTCCGTCATTATTAAAAGTAAAAACTCTATAACATAGATTTTAAGTCAAAAGTGATAATTATTTTGATTGTAAAATAATTATTTTTAATTCAGAATTGAGTAAATAGGGAAATGAGGCTGTAAAATCTAATAATTGTAAAAATAACTTTAATTACTATCCCGTTTATTTAAGCACTCGATATAAATATTGAATAAATGATAAAACTGTTGAATATAGAATCAAGTTTATTTAAATAGTGCAACGTTTCGGCAACTATTTTGTTGCTCTTTTGAAGCTTGTTGTGCTATGCAAACAAACTCCCTACATTTGGAGTTCAAATAAGTAGTGTGAGGAGGAAGAAAATCAAACCCCCTACACTTTACTAAAATCTTTCTTGATGTATTAGGACTTTGATTTAAGGAGTTTGTTTTTCATAGCAAAACCGGCTTTAAAAGAGCAACAAAATAGTTGCAGAAACGTTGCACCAATTAAATAATCTTGACTCAATATTCATTAGTCTTATCAATTATTATTAATATTATTAACATTCGTAATAACTGTTCTCATCACTGTTATGCTTACAACGCCATTGTACTTAGATACATTATATAAGTATAGTCAATATATACAATATTGTATAGACCTTACAATACAAGCTCTACCTAAATAGTAAACCCTCATCTGTTCGTAGCAACGGGAAACAGATATTTGTCCTGAAAGCAATTTGTATCAGAATGTAATCCAAGCTAAGGAGATTACTTTGGCTGTAGATGGGTGATTATTAAAACACAGGTTTTGCTTTTGCGGTCAGAGATGTGTACGATGCAGACTCTGTGCGGAACAAATTGAAATCAAGTGAATTTGTTGAATAATATAAATAAACTATTCTATTTCTTGATTTTCCCAATTAAAACAATTATTGTTTTTTTTTTTTTTGTAATAAAGTGAGTGTGCTTGTATTTATAGAAAACAAATATTTTTGTATCATCACTATCAAAGCGAGTGTCAAAATTAAAATTTCGATTGAGGTATCGATTACACATTTAAGCGTTGTAAATAACCTAACAATTTCTCTTGAATAAAAGCTATCCAACGTAATCGATATTAGAAACAAATATTATAGCTAGCGAAGCATAAACATACCAATTTGTCTAAAATTATTTTTAAAGTAATATTTTTCTAAATGAGCACGTAAGAGTATCTTTTGAGAACAGATTTTGGAGACAGTTATGAACAAATCGGAAGCAACAACCTTAGTATGTCATATAAGTTAAAGAAATGCACAAATAATAACAATGAGAAATAATTTATCTTCATTAAAGAAAGAAAAAAATGGAATAAATTAATTTTGAATGTGATCAGAATTACCAAAAATGTATGTGTAATAATAATATGGGTGTATTAGCGTACTTAATAAATTTGCACAGAAAATTATTGTTCGGTTTGAAATTTGAAGAGGACTGAAAATTAGAATAGAAACGTTGAACAATATTTTAAAACGCTACGTTTGTAGCAATATTTTACATTTTCCTCAATGTTTAACAATGGATTTAATCAACCAAACACAAAGACTTTAGCTTTTACCATCTATGTAAGTCTGCATATATTTATTTAATATGAGATCAATTTATTTTATGAAACACCAGGCGCTGTTGGAAACAAGAAATATTTTGCAGGGAAGATTCAAGCTGCACAGTTGAGATTAAGGTTTTATCATCTATTGGAATGAATTCTAAGCAAGCAATGACGTCACAAGTGAAATACAGTATTGCCAAGCAGTAGTAATATATGTTGTGAATAAATATTCCAAAAGAACGCACTTTAATCAACACACGAGCTCTTAATTAATAACTTTATTTACTCGTGGATTGTATCGTACATGACGTCCAGAAGTATTTTTGTTAAATATTATCGACATCGTAAAATTATACGTATAGAAATTCTTTTTAAATTTTAGAATGATTATCATAAGTACTTTTACTTTGTTTATTTTATCTTTCTTATCAATGTCCTTTTGCACACCATGGGTTAGCCGTTTGCTATTTCTTTCGTTATTTTTTGTCACATATATCTCCCTTTTTTGCCTTGCTAAGATTTCATTTCCCCCCCCCCAGCCATTTGTATTTGTTTGTTCCATTTCAATCTAGAACCCATCTTTTTTCTATTTGGTTTCAACTTTCAAATAGGGGTGGTAATCGGGTCTATTTAATTCTTGTAACATGCTTATACTAAAGTAAGTTTAGTATTTCTATTTCTTAATTTTGTTTCTCTTTTACTAAATTTGTTTCCTTTTGTATGAATCTCATAATTTGACTTTTAACGTTGGTTTACATTTTCATCTTCATTTTGTAAAATAGGTTCCTTAACATTAAAAGGAATCAAATCGAAGACGCGCGTCTTAAATGTTAGAAAGAGAATAGATTTGAACCTTGATTTCATAAGTGAATCCTAAAGTGTTTTAGATAAGGGAATTCACAACACATTTATTCATGCATTTATAGAATTGCTTTTTTATACATAGGCTAATACTTAGTAATTATTTGAAAAAATGAGTTATGTAGGTTTTGGCCGTTATTTATTGCCACAGGAAGAACTGATATTCTTTTAAGTATAAAAAACGGAAATTATAATTTTAAAAAATAAACCTAACCATAACACGAAACAAGGGCAATTATTACTGTAATAATGATCGTGGTTGAACTGTTTAAAATTATAATATCACGTAGTTGTATTAATATTCTTCCTCTGCATGTAGTGTTATCTCCTACCGAGGAGATATAAAACGGATCATGTAAACAGATTTATATTCTTCTAAGCATTCCTAACTAGTATTACTTACAAATTGGCAAGATAAACACATGATGTGACAACACGTAGGTATACTAATTAGACTAACAGATCATAAACCTATTATATAGTATACTTCAATGTTTACAATACCATACACACCCTGTGCTCGCTTTCCTACTAAATTTATGCATTATATAGATTACACTTTACAACAAAAATAACACTTTTTTATATTGATTATTATTAATATAAACAGCAGTAAGAATTAACTTCATTGGGAAAGGTTTTGTTTTGAGGAATAAGAACTATATAAAGGTTTTCAAAACGGAAAGGTGTTGCTTTGTTAGCACTAAATAAACATTTCTTGCAATTCTTTCTAAATCGGTTTTTCGTGGTGAAAATCATTTGAACTGTTCAATTAGAATATCTGAGTTTTTAAATTCTAAACATTTCAAATACGTTTACCATTTTCAACGTTTACCATTCACATTATTAACACTACTTTGGCGTTATTACCACTGCTCATGGTGCTTTCAGTTTATTTAACCGCCTATACCTTATATTTTGGTTAATTATAAACGGTATAGCTCTACCTTTCAGATTTAGATTAGGTAAATGCATTTTATTAATTAAAAACACACACACACTCACAGGCACAACACTCAAGGAATCACACACAGGCACACGCACACATAAACATATACACACGGTAACTGGCATTAATCTTAGATTTAAGTGTTACGATGGAAATTTATTTGTAAAATACAAAATTAAAAATTTAGGAAAGTTAAAGGTTATAAATGGATAGACATCCCATAAACATATGAATAATAGATTACAAATTTGAAGTACAGCCATTATAAAGATTCTCTTATCATTTGTAATCAAATTTGAAATGAACAGCAAAGTTAAAGAAGAAAGTAAAAAGTCACATAGAGAAACGATCGACATTTGATAAGAATCAGCGACAAAACCTATGAAGAAAATGAGAGATAAGAAAATTTTGTTAATTGACTCATTAAAATGTTACAGATAAATGAAGAAATTTGGGCAAATTGTGCAACGCAACAGTTGCGAACCGAGGTCAGAGGAGACGTGAGGCCACATGAGACCACTGGAAATCTTCACGGCAGAACTTTCGATCTTTCAGTTCAGAGAAATTTTCATCCCCCGAGACGAGTGGTAGGAAGGAGATGATAAACAAGCGTCCCTTGGACTTCTGCACTGTGATAACGTAAAACTCGATTAGCTCATGTTTTTTAACAAAAGTGAAGAATAACTATAATGCGTTGCTACATTGTGTGTGTGTGCGGGTAACTAATACGTGTCTAAGTACGATCCCATAATCGTTTTAGGAATTTCGCTTCCTAAAAGAAGTATATAACATATTTTGCGGCAAGTTTCATATTAATTAGGAGCCGTTACATAAAAGAGGCTGTAATTTTAATAAGCAATATATGTACGAATCTTCGAAACACTTTTAAAAAATTAAAAGTAACTAAGCCGTAGCTGAAAGGGAAAAGTAAAAAACTAGTCAAAATACTAACTTTAAAAGTAGTTGGTAAAGTCGTGAAAATAGGTATGAAGAAATTTAAAGAACCTATATTTAAAGAAACTAAATCTCTGTCTAAATTAAGAACTTTTTAGTATCATAATTAAAAATGCTAAGTAGACTACATAAAATGGCCTAAATTAGAATACTTTTTATTTCACGAATGGGTTTGGAAGAAAGAACAAGAGGGGTTAAACCTACGTGACCGAAAAATGACAAAGCAAACCGCAGAGTTCCAAGATGGCTACCCCATAGCTGACAACAGGGGGAGATAGCGACGTAATACACCAAATTTGAAGTAGGGGGGGGCTCATGAAATCAGCACGAAAAAGCTAAGTAGACCAACGTCTCACGATAATATCAATGCAAAGATATCTTAACTCTTTTCCGGTTAAAATGTCAACGAAATGCATTTCTTTTAATTTTCGAGGTGGCGTATGCGGAGTTTTTTCCGCGTGTATAATTTTTTGTTTAGAAAATGTCTTTCTTGTTGTCAGAAGTTTATTTCCGGCTCGTTACTCCACAACCTGAATTCTATGTAACGAGCCAAATTATTTTCATTCATTTTTTCGTCGTAGCTTTAGTTTGAATTTAATCTTTGACACGCGGGGTCAGATTGCGGAGGTTTCTTCCGCAAGCGCCCTTTCGTGTAAGTTATTTGTGCTGAGCTCCTAGTGCAGTTATTTACAATATAAAACAGTTTTTGGAGGTAAATTATTACTGTTTTTGTTGTTATTATTATATTAGTGTTTTATGTCTTTTTAGTAACTGTCACATTTTACTGTTGTTTCATTTGAAGAGGAGAGAATCCGTAAAATGTTATGTGATGTCGAAAAAAAAGAAAATCAGTAAGTATTTCTAACCAGAAATATCTTTTGACAGCTCTTTGATGATTCTGAAGAAAACGAGTCACTTTGCCAGATCAAATAATTTTTAGGGTTATATGTTTGAAAAAAAATAATCCTTATTTTCACTGATTATTATAATTACCTTGATATCTTCATATGCAGGACCTACAATCATGATAAAATATTTTTTATGTTTAGTCGTTAAATTACTTTATTACAGAAAAATTACCCTCAAACACCTCACCCGTAATGAAACAGTTATTTGGTTTGCTTACACGTTTTAACAATTAAAAATATTTTTAGTAATAATACGTTTATAAAATTAAAATTGTACAATAATGATGTCCGAAATTATTTACAATTCATTAAAATAGTATTTAATTGTAAATACACCCAAATATATATTGGTAAATCGTTTAAATGTTAAAGGGGTATTTGTGCGGAGTAGACCTCCGCAAGCGCCCTCTCCCGTTTGAAACTCTATGCGCCCACTCGGTGGTTAAGTAGAACTTTAAGCATAATTAAGTTTTGTTGTGAATGATGGCTTTGCTAAGTTAGTGAAATGTAACATATCTAAAATTTACTTATAACGGTGATTTTATGGTCGGTAGCCTGATGTGATATAAAGAGAAATTAAGTGTTAAAAATTATATTCTTATATCTTTTTATAATGCTTTAAAAAATTGCGCCAAATCCTTTGGTGGTTGACTCAATTTTACTGGGACAATATTTACATTCATCTCAAATTAGTTTTTATAAAGGAAACGAGACATTGTATGCCCAGTGCAAACAAAGTTTTTTTTAATAATTCCAAAATCTACTTTCAAAAATTACATCATTGTTGAGAACTGTTTAATTTAAAGTAAAATGTAACCTCCATTCTTTATATTTGACTGCGAGTTTTATTCCTGAAAAATGGTTTTCCAGTAAAGTACTTTACGCAAGAAGATGAAAATTACACAGGCTTGTTAATACCACATAAGATTGTAAGACAGATAAATGAAAATACATCAGAAAGAAGTAGTGAAGCCTTTGAAAATACTGTACGTTTATTAGTTAGATAGTGAATCTAGTTTATGTGATGTGTTTGATTTGAGGCTTATAATTCTGATAGAAATTGTTAACTGTTTATTTGGAATTAAATTAACTGCTTTGATGAATTTTGAAACTTTTATAATAAATGTAGGCTAATAGAAATAATGATTTTACAAAAGAATGTTTGAAAATCATACAAATTATTTTACAATAAAAAAACGAGTGTTTATTGTCTCTTTATTAGAGAATTTGCATAATAATAATTGATTTAATAAACGTTTTTATAAGATTTTTGATAAAACTATTTTGAGTGTTTATCAATTTGAAAAAAGGTATTGTTGGACGAAAAATGAAATAAAGAATATCGTTAGCGGAATAGAACGTAACGAACCTGGTAAGTCTATAAACCTAGAACATTAAATTTCTCTCCCTCCCTGATCGCAACGTATTGGTGCAAAGCTATGTTATATCGTTACTTAAGTGTTTATTCAGCTGTGTTGGTTTTAAAGTTGGAGGAGACGGCGACGGAAATGAAAAGGAGTTACACATGGAGTTAGACTTCTGCTTTATGTGTTTCAAACGCGTTATGTTGTGCCAGGTTGTAAAGCTCTCTTGCATTTTCTATTACCGTAGGCACAGAGAAATACATTTCACTTTGTACTTTATTGTTTGCTACGCTAGAGTAACGATTGAATTTCACTATTCAACAAATAAAATTAATATCCAAAATAGTTTTCGTATTTTATTAGATAAAACTATTTACAAACCATTTTAAAATTTTAATTAAAATATATAACCACCTAATAACATAGAAACTGAGGAAATGAAATTAGTTATGTAAAAATGCAAGATAACTACTTGAATTGTAACAGTTCTTAGACGTGTGTTGGGAATCTCGTTTTGCCTACTCGTTTTTCAGTATACCCTAAACGTAGGCTTTCTTTACATATTCTTTAACTCTTATTCATAGCATTTACTTAAAATCTTGTGCTAATAAGGTTGAACTTTGCTGTAAAGTATTTATCAACACTCATCGCTTTCTATATTTCACATAGTTAAATAAATAAAATGGTATTTACACATTACGAATGTTATCGATATTGCTAAACTAATATACCTGGTAATGTACGAGTAGAAAGTCCTAAAAGGAACACATGATGAGACTAAAAGTTGGTACTAAGGTCCAAAAATTTTTTACAATGTCCAGAAAGACACTTTTAACTTTATTTTACAGCATATGCAACACGAAACCTAACTAATATACCTGGTAATGTACGAGTAGAAAGTCTTAAAAGGAACACATGATGAGACTAAAAAATGATGCTAAGAGCCCGAAACATTATATTTCGCAAAAATACACTTTTATCTTCATTTTACAGCACACGAAATAATAAAATCAAGATTCCTAAAACCAAAGATCTTAAGACATTACAATAAAACTGTGTTACAGTATTGCTTTAAAGTATTAGTTTCAACCAAATTTGATTTTGATAAACGTTTTTCCCACTACCCAAACCGTTTAAGTATAAGATAGATGTTGGATGCTTCAATATAATAACGTGAATAAAAAGGTTAACTTGTCAATGGCTTTGATTACTTAAAGAAACTTTACGAATTTTAAATATATAACAGTATTTATTCAAACTAATCTGCCCTAATTAAATATTTAGTATATAATGTGTCTTAATGGTAAATCTCTTGGTTTAGCTTTAAAATTTAATTGGATTTTCTCAATCACTTCATTATAATAATGTACATTTAGAGAAACTCATACTAAAAAAATAAACGTTTCCTTTATTTGTTTATTGTTATAGAAGTAATACTGACAATATATAATTTAATATTAGAGTATATAGACTGACTAATAATAAAACTAAAACAGGGCAAAGTGACACACATAAATTAACCCATAATCTGTATATATGAGGTAGCATATTGTGTTTCCTTTTGCAGCGGCCAGAATGTCCGATGCAAAGAATCAGGGTAATTGTACAGAATACCAGAATCAAACCTAGCCTGGTTATATAATTGGCTAAATTTATATGTAAAAATTTTAATGCATTATAATAATAATAATAATATTAAAACTAGGGTAAATAATAGTAAAATGAAGAAAATTAGAAATAACTTTAGACTTAAAAAACATAAATTATAATCAATAAGAAAAATAATCACTTCAAAGTGGATAGCCTAAATTATGTATACAAAAAAGACGGTAATTTTGTAGTATAACAAACTCGGCCTAGATGCCGGCTATTAAAATAATTGTAATTCAATATAATCAGGAATAAAGAATGTAAATTTATAAGATGTGAGGAAAGTAAATTAGGCCTAGCTAGGGAAAATAGTATTTATGTAAAAGTAAAGATTAAATGTTAAAATGTAATAGTTTAGAAATTAGGTTATACTAGAAGCAGTCATATTTGATTCCGGAAAAATCCGCTTAGGGTATTGATTATAAATCTTGTCACTACGAAACGAAAGCGCTACCGTCGAACTTTGGATTAGGAATTTTAAAAAGTAAATTAAATTAAATAAGAAGAAATAAAGTCAAATATGTTATTAAATAAAAGGTAAAAATGGAAAAGACACATCAGAATACAGAAACGCCTTTTACAAAAAGTGAAACTAATCTTAGTTCAGAATTTCCGAACAAACATAGTCAATTGCCATGGCAACGGCTTTCTGATTGGTTAAAAGTTGAAAAATGGATACTATGAAGTGGGGCCTCAAAAAAGAGACGCTATCCAGAATTAGAATGCATTAGGCTGTCAAGGCGAGCAGACGTGTTTTTGTACCATGCTACCAGGACAAGAAAAAATGTGCTAGAAACAGAGTAAAAAGTGCTACGATGTGATCAGGGGAAGGAAGATATATATATGAGCAAGGGCTCATATATACCCAGAACAAAATTTCGACCACCAAAATGCAAAATTAAAGAAAATAAGAAGATTAACCGAAATTATGGAGAGACGCCTACCTACCAAGACACTTGAAGATGTAACGAGACCGACAGATGACAACATTAATGAAGATAAAAAGATTTCTACAGTACAAGGTTATATAATCAATTTAATTATTCTTTTTAATTAACATTTTACTTCAAATTATATTAACTTAAATTCAAAATTAAATAAGATGGGAATAACCTAAGGGACTGATTAGTCAACTCTCTTAGGTTACCCAAATTTAAGTAACAAAGATTCAAAATTGACTTTCCATTCCCATCGCTGTGGGAATGTATGGATTAAGTATAAAGATGTATATCTTATATGGCTTTTTCTAAGTAAATTTCTAATGAATAATTTCTAAAGAAGTTAATTGTTCAAGGCCTAGCCTAAAGGCATTAAATAGTAATATTAAGTGTTTGAAAAAGAATCAGATTTTAAAATATGTTAAATTTAACTGTAACAATCAAAACTATATACAAAATTAATTATGGTAACTTTGATAATTTAAATTATATACAAAATTAATGGTAATAAGAAAATTTGAAAAACATAGAATGAGATAATAATGTTTAATTAAATGGCAAGTTGTATGAAATTTTGAAAAAGTAATTAGTCAAGAAAATCCTGTTAAATTAAATAAAAACAATAATAATTAATTTGAACCTCGGAACAAATAAATAAAAAGGTATATTTTCCAATTAGCTGTGTTTTCATTCTAAATAAGATAAGTTCACTAGGTATCCAGGTATAGTCTTTAAATCACAAGTGTCTCTCAAAGATTCCACTACCCGAAAAGGAGCTTGAACAGGGCTTATCGGAGGCTAATTGGTTTTATCAAAAATTCAGGGGTTGGTTCCTCTGAGAGGTTTATTCCTTGAGGCACAGGTCTATGAAATTAGGTTCGTAGTCAATGGATAAACCATTACTTTCTTACTGACTTAGCAATTGCTGAAAAGAAAGGGCCAAAGTAAGGCAGGAGAAAAAGGTCGGTAAGACTTTGCAATCACCACCTTCTTAACACAAGTGGAATTTATATTTTATAGACTTTCTTCTCTTCCACTTTAAAATATCTAATCAATAAGCAATAAAATGTTTTCTGTGAAGTACACGTTTTACAATTTTAACTTTACTATCACCATTTTTATGATAAATTAGTACTGAGTAATTCATTGTTTACCGTTATATACATTAAATATTCAACCATTTTTATCAATATGTTATAAAACAAACCACAACTAATCCAATATTTAACTAATAAAAATCCAATATTAGGCTGTATCTAAATGTTCTAAGGAAAAATATGCATAGGTGAGAATCTGAAAGATTTCGCCATATCTCTAAATATAGCTTATATTTAATTGGACTAGAACCTGTCCATTGTTGTTTTGTACTCAAATCCAGTCTATACAGAATAAAAGCCTGCAACCGGGGAGTTAGGGAAATGGGATTTGCATGCAGTCTGTGTTGCATATAAATCTGATAAGTGACTATGATATTTTAAACATTTTACTTTAAGCAAAATAATATGAGGTTTAGGTATGACTTTTGACATTTTAAAAAGTGAAGGAATTTTTTTAAAGAAAGTAAATTCTGTTTTTGGTTAAATATTCTAATTTTCATAGACCTGTTGTTGATAAATATTTATAAAATATAAAATTCAATATTAATTAAATAATTTTCTAAGATTTAGAAACAATAAGTCTTAAAGGATAGGGAAGGCGTGTAAATGTATGATGAAAGATACACGTATGCAATGGATTATGAAATCATATGGGTAGTGTGGGTGTGTGGATCATGTGGATGTAATCTCTAACGGAGTGAAGGGAGAAATCCCCTACCCATGTGAATTATATAACAACTTCTGTATTCGTCTGGAAGTTCAGGATTCACTAGTAGTGCTGAACAGTGATGTACAAGGAGATATATCAAATATCGAGGTAATGTCTTGAATTTCACGTCTACAAGGAATGCCAAAAAGGATTAAATTTTAAGTAGTACACAGTTTCATGCTTACATACATTTGTTACAAACACTGTATACACAATATAATATACCAGATACTAGTACCTTAATAAAAAGGATATTTATTTAGCAAGTGAAAAATGGTATATATTTAAACAAAATGTTTTAACACCTTTAAATGTTTTTTTTGGTTCATTTCATTTTTATTTTTTATAGTTTAATAAAGTGCTTTTGAATTTTGAAAAAGCTATTACTTGCATATTACTTGAAATTGACCCAAATATTGTCTGTAGCTTAACAAAATATAGTATTTTTGTAAAAATTAATTCAGGTATAGAAGGAAAGCTACAGAGTTCAAATTTTTATACCTACGAAGCATTTTGTTTTGGTTTTGAGGAAATCTAAGTACCGTAGTACAGACATGAAACCGTTATTATCCAGTTAGGACCGTAATCTTTAACGTCGTGATGTTTCTGCAACTGAGTTGTAATCATGTTAACAAACATACACTAGTTACAGTTTATAGTGACATTTTATTAAATATATGACTAGTTTTGCCTCATGCTAATAAAACACATTACATTGTATAATTTGTAATGTCAATATCAATTTACTTTACATTATCTGAAAAACGTTCTAGTAATCATTAGTCACATTTTCCTAGAAAAAATACAGGATTACACTAAAAAAGCTTATCTATTGATAATATTGGTAACAATTTAAAACTGTATTGAGAAATCTATACATAGGATTTTACCTAATTCGAAGTGCTAGGTTATAACTTTGAAGAAAGAAAGAATTCGGGATTAAAGAGTAGTATTTTTTTATATTGAATATTTCTAAAGGTTAAACGGTTACAGCTTCAGTTAAGCTTCCATATAACTGTGACAGAGTTAGAGAGAACAATTTGCGTGGGATATAGCCTACCTTTAATCCCGTTGCCCTGCGTTGTCTAAAATTTTGTTTTATTTAGATGTTTTAAATCGGATACATGTCGTTTTACATCGAATTGTTGAAACAAGCTATTTTGTTACAGCTTGGCTATTGGTTTTAAAATAACTTTTTGTATAAAGATAGCAAACTGAGCTGGACCTCCAGCAAATATTTTTACGACCACGTCACAGGTGAGGGCTAAAGCTTATTCCCAGCGGTCGTTTAAATCCATCTTACGTTAAATTTATTTTGTTAGAGTATTGAATCTTTTTTTTCGTAGCGAAAAAGTTTTAGCAAGAGAACTCATGTTTATTTTTAGAAGATTAGCAATTCTATTCCTAATCATAATAGAGTAAATTGAAAAAAAACCTGATGATAATTTCTTTTAACATTTTTTTTATTTGATAACATTTTTATAAACACTTAGGACTATCAGTCATTATTAATTAATCTCTATAGTGTATAGTGATTGCAAATGCCAGACTAAAGTATGAGTATAAAAAGACAGTGGAAGAGGATGTATGTATCAAGAATACAGGCTCGATTACCTGCAGGAACTACTTCCATTCGCTATTATTGATAAAGAAAAAGTTCCCAATCACTGAAACACGATCCTGAAGGAAGATTGTGAGGAACCTTTTATGGAATTAGGGTTAAGGAAATAACATGATGATTTCCTATACATTTTGGTATTGGAAATGGGGAAATTGGGGAAGAGTTTTTATGCTAGTCGATAATTGGTTTTCTTTAATTGCCTGTTCTCTGACGGGGTATAGAATGGGTGTACTAATATTAGGAATTTGATATCGTAGATATAAATACTGTATAATAAATATGATATATATATATATATATATATATATATAAATATCGCAATATGTTTTCTTGTGTATTAATAAAGAACAAAAGTCAAAATACAAATACAAGAATTATATTTGAATTTACAATTGTAAATTCAAATATAATTCTTGTATTTGTATTTTGACTTTTGTTCTTTATATATATATATATATATATATATATATATATATATATATATATATTGTATAGTGGTAATTCATTGTGTATTAAATAAAAACAATTTAATATTTTTATAATCGGTAAAACACCGTCACTGACGCCTACATTTTTCTTGGTAGGCTGTCGTAAATTTTGGTATTTCTCTGTATCCAATGTTCTAACCTAACCACTTTCAGTATATAAATGAATTATAAAACTTTACTTCTTTATAAAATGTAAATTATTTCCAAATATAAAAAAAGCCACAAGATCCTTTTCCTTAAAAGGACATTGAGAAATATTTTTTTAAAGATCTAAGTAAAGGTATGTATCGCCTTAAGATGTAATTCGCTTTATTTTACTTGCACAGTTTTTAAAAGCACTGTTCTAGTAGGTAGTATAATAATTAATTCAATGTTTACCTTATCGAATAATTTTGACAAGCTAAAATGAAAAGCTTTTGTTTGTAAAATAAAACAATATAAACAATCATAGATTTTGTTTATTCAATAATAAATATCCTGTGTATAGAGAGCTTTAGTTTCCATAAAATACCGCCTTAATTCCCCAACCTCATAAATATCTTGGGGAAAGTATGTTGAACTTCAGAGACGGGGCAATAGATCTCCTGGCGCAATACATTTTACACCTCGTTAGTCCATGTGTGCGCCATATTTCACCCTATAAGCTTGGTTCGGGATGAAACGCTTCACAAAATTATCAATTTACGAGGTGCACACGGCAGTAATATGTGTTTATAGAATTAAAGTCTTAGAATTGTGTCATATGACCATTTGTCGAGAGGATATCGATTGATTGTAGGGCCTACACATCTCCATCTTCTCTACAGCATATTCTTTGGAAGAATAATCAGTCAGAACGTGTCTCACAGTAATTCTTAGTAAATAAATCTAACTGTTTAAACGTTTCTAAATAATAATTTAGTTTTTATTATCCACTTTATATTTGAAAAATATCGTTTGGTTGAAATTACTAAATAGAACATAGGAAATGTTAGATATTAGCTCAGAAATATTATTTAACGTTTATTTAACTAACAGAAACATCACAAAAATGGGCTTTGTCTAAAATTACAGCTAAAAACCATATTGACTAACTTACTTGTTTTAAGTAACAGGAAAATGTGGCCATTTTTGAACCTCTGAAATATGGGGTTCGTTTTCTCTATATTTATTATTGTTTATGAAATATTAGGTGGAGGAAATTATTTTAAATTATTTTGCAAGTGAGAGTTACAAATTCAAAACTAAATATTGAAAAATATAAAATATGTAAGTTATTATATAGTTATGGCACCAATATGGCGTACTTACCCGTATGTTATGTAATATAAAGGTATCCATATTATGGTCGAGAGGAAATTATAATAAATTATATTATATAATGGGTCAAACAAAATTATTTAACTTTTATTTAAGTAACTGCAACTTCACAAATAGGCTTAGACTAAAATTACAGCTAAAAACCATATTTGACTGACTAACTTGTTTCAAGTAACAGGCAATTAAGGCAATTTTGTCCCCCTGAAATATGTGGTTCGTTTTCTCTTTATTTATTATTGTATATGAGATATTAGGTGGAGAAAAAAATATTTTAAATCGTTTAGCAAGTGAGAGTTACAAATTCAAAACTGAATAATGAAAATAATAAAATTATATTTATGGCACGAGTATGGTGACGTACTTACCCATAAGTTACGTAATATAAAGATATACTTTTTTATGATTGAGATGAAACTGATTGTAAATTATAATATGTAATGGTTCAAACGAGTATGTGCATCTAATAACGTATATGGTGAGGAAAAACATTTCTAGAGCAACAAAACCATAAAAATTAATGTTTTATTTTTGTTAGTATTATCTGAATGCTCATAAAATGTAATTTTATAAACAACAATTTATTTCATTTAAAATAGTGTGATTTAAGAGCTTGAATTGTTGCGTAATGGATTATTTCCTGTGAATGGCTTCGATTGAAATTGCTTGTTTTAGTTAATCAACAGTGTGAGTGCGATGAGGGTACCTTTGACTTGCGTTAACCCCAAAGAAATAAATCACACGGGGATATGCGGGTGACCGAGCAGGGTAACAATCTCCCATTCCAAAATACCCTATGTGTGACGAGCAGTGTTGGACAGTTGCTGGATATGAGACAAGTACAGCGTGGTTACAAACAATGTTAAAGGGATAAACGAGAACATTATAAAGACAGTTAAATAGAACGAAAATAGGAAGAGAAATGAGAAATAGAAAAATCAACAGAGAAAAATAGTCATCGTTAGAAACAATTCTGATAAAATTCAATAAAATCTGATTTACGAATAAAGAAGATAATAGTGACGTGGTGAAGTAGAAATATTACGGTTTCTAAAATAGATCAGACGTATAGGGAGACCGAGATTGGTGTGACAGATAGTTGGAGACGGAATCAATGGCGGTAGCGTGTGAAAAATAAGATTTCTTGTAAAACCATTGATGCCTATGTTTTTAAAGTTCAATAATCGTTTTCCGTAATTTATTTTCATATTTTTGGTTTTTGAGAATAACGTCACAGTGAAATTAAGAAGCTTGATTGATGGCTCGATCGTCATGGTTTTTGCATTTTAGCTCCTCCATTACGGTACTTTACTAAAAGAACCTGTAACTTTTAACCTAAATATAATTTTAGTTGCTCTGTACTAAATTTAAGAAATGACATCTAGCTGATCTCAACCCTTAAGTTATGTAATATAAAGGTATCCATATTATGATCGCGAGGAAACTGATTGTAATTAATATTATGTAATGGGTCAAACAAGTATGTGCATCAAATAACTTATATGGTGAGGAAAAACATTTCTAGAGCAACAAAACCATAAAAATTAATGTTTTATTTTTGTTAGTATTATCTGAATGCTCATAAAATGTAATTTTATAAACAACAATTTATTTCATTTAAAATAGTGTGATTTAAGAGCTTGAATTGTTGCGTAATGGATTATTTCCTGTGAATGGCTTCGATTGAAATTGCTTGTTTTAGTTAATCAACAGTGTGAGTGCGATGAGGGTACCTTTGACTTGCGTTAACCCCAAAGAAATAAATCACACGGGGATATGCGGGTGACCGAGCAGGGTAACAATCTCCCATTCCAAAATACCCTATGTGTGACGAGCAGTGTTGGACAGTTGCTGGATATGAGACAAGTACTGCTTGGTCACAAACAATGTTAAAGGGATAAACGAGAACGTTATAAAGACAGTTAAAGAGAACGGAAATAGAAAGAGAAATGAGAAATAGAAAAATCAACAGAGAAAAATAGTCATCGTTAGAAACAATTCTGATAAAATTCAATAAAATCTGATTTATGATTAAAGAAAGTAATAGTGACGTCGTGAAGTAGAAATATTATGGCTTCTAAAATATATCAGACGTACATAGAGATTGGTGTGACAGTTGGAGACTTAAACAATGGCGGTAGCGTCTGATAGAGGTTAAACGTCGTCCTAAGAAAAATTAATTACTTGTAAAACCTTTGATGCCTATCTTTTTTAAAGTTCAATAAACGTTTTCCGTAATTTATTTTTTGTTTTTGAGAATAACGTCACAGTGAAATTAAGAAGCTTGATTGATTGCTAGATCGGCATGATTTTTAAATTTTAGCCCCTCCATTACGGTACTTTACTGAAAGAACCTGTAACTTTTAACCTAAATATAATTTTAGTTGCTCTGTACTAAATTTAAGAAATGACATCTAGCTGATCTCAACAAACAATTATTAAATAAAATAAAGGAACTGAAATTAAATAAAAATTAAGGCTTTGATTTACGTCATGGGAATGGTTAGGTTCTGATGTATTTTATTTACAATAACAATGTATTGTGTAGATCAGGTTTACGAACTTTTAGTGTGTTCAGTAACAAGAAGGCTAAATAAAACCTAAGGATGAGTAATTAACACAAACGTATCAGCAAATATAAGCTTGTGTTGTGTAAAAAATGCTTTGGGTCATTAAATATGCCGTGCCAATGAACACCTTTTTCCAATTATACAACGACAACATTTCAATGCGTATTCATAAATATTGATGAAGCATTATGAAGCGGTTCAAGTGGGATGCAGGCGGGGAAGCAAAGCTCTTAACAATGCTTAACGCTTACATAAACAAAAACACCAATTGCATTTAACATTTGCCCTTTAATCAATACATACAGTTTAAATTTATCACCTTCAATCGAATTATGTTAAACATTTCTATAATTCAATATGGTAAAATATGGACTATTTTTATTATAGACTATTACTATAAAGGATTTTTAATATACTGATGTATTTTTAAGTAACAATAATTAAACAATTAAAATAAATTCATATCAATTGATCTCTATAGTTTAAAAAAATACATTATGAAAGATTTTATTACGTTTTGAAATATATTGATGCTCAATATTGTGATTTCGATTCAAGAGTTTTAAAACGTCGTAACAAATAGTAATATGTTTTTTTACCTCCGTTCGTAAATGGAATGTTGTGATAAATAATAGAAATTTCTAGAAATAAAGTAATTGTATTAGGTGAAAATAAAGTGTTTATGGATGTAGTCATTGAATTATCTTTTTAATATCTTTTCTGCCGAGAACTTAATCTATAGGACTAGTAGAGTGATGTACAAGTATATATACAAGTAGATAAATGCATTATATAAAATCTATTTTGAATTTATTCATCTATTATTTTACTAATGTAACGTTTTAAAAGTTTTTACATATTTCCAACTGTTATTACAGAACGTCTATACATTTCGAAAAAAACACATTAAGAATGCTTTTAGTATAAAGAAGATTAGCTTTGGGTTAACCGCAGTATTTAAACAAACCGCAAGATAGGTACATGTGATGCAACTTACTGGCCTACCAACTTCGTTGTTTTAGGTAACTTACTTTCTGTGCTTCAGACAAATAGTGTTTTTTTTAATTTAAATTGTATGCTTTATTTAAGTCTTTCAAAATAGATTATTAGCAAACTTAAGATTGTTTTAGAGATCCTTATTTGGAGATAAAACGCTATTGGGTCTGAAACGCTATAAAATGCTATTGGGTCGGATGATTTGAGAACCCATGTATGAGAAAAAGCCTGCCATAGAGACATACAGTACTCTAAATGGAACTAATCCTTATTGTAACACACAAACAACATCGACAGACACAAACACACACACAGACACACACTAAACACACAAACACACACACACACACACATTTATATATATATATATATATATATATATATATATACGTCCTTACCCGCGGTATCGGTTTCCTGTCACGGTGAGTATCGAAGAATAGTTGAATTCAACCGTTCCTAAATTTCCATGTTTGAGTCAGTTTGTTTTTTAATTCACTCTACCATATGGCTGTATTCAGTAGATTCCACAGTCCTTTCCTTTGAAATATCTTCAGTCTACTTCTAGAGGTTACATTAGCCTACTCGCTGCATTTGATCGTGTTAGTAATACAGTATTTGCGTAATTAACTTGTAAATATTCATTTTTTCGGGAATAATGGCCACGATGCGTCTAATAATGCTAAGTCTTAGAGATGCCCAAGTGGGCTTTTAAGTGAAAAGGTGAACATTTTGAATATGATTGAGGTTGAAAATAAATCGTTCGCGTGCACTAGAATTTTAAAAAACGTAAAATTCGATCAGGTTTTACTGTTTTAAGGGTATGGCAAAGGTCACTGCTACAGTGCGTGATAAAACTTTAATGAGAGTGGAAAAAGCTTTGAATATTTGGTTGGAATATTAGTAGGAACAAAAAAAGATTATACGATTATTTTTTGGTGGTACAGAAGAGAATACCTTGGAGTTTTCTGCAAGCCCAGGGTGGTTTACATATTTTTCAGAACAGATACAATTTAAAAAATAACAAAATTGTAGAAGCTGCATCGGCTGATAAGGAATTTGCAGTCTAGTTTCCGACCAGGTTTAAGAAAATTATTGAGGAAGGGGAATTCGAACCTAGGCAAGTTTCAAGTGCGGTGAGACGGTAATTTAATGGAAGAAATTACACAATAAGACCTACACTCATAAAAAGGTAAAACAGGCTCCTGGCTTTAAATCATGGAAGGATCAACTAAATCAGTAACTATATGAGAATGCAGCTGTGACATGACTGGTGTTATATAGCGAGCGAAAAATCCTCGTCCTCTAACATACTAAAATAAAATTTGTTTCCTGTTTTCTGCCAAACATAACTGAAAGACGTGGATGACGGCATTACTGTTTACTGAATGGTTTCGAAAATGTTTTATCTCGGAAGTGGAAAAATTTTATAGAGAAGAAAGGGTTATAATTCATAGTTTTTTTATTAATAGACAATACTCCACGCCATTCTCAGGCCCTCTGCATCGAGAATAAAAATGTTTGAGTAGTGTTTATGCCACCTAACACAATTGCAATACTACAGCGGCTTGACCAGGGTGTCATTAGAATTGTCAAGGCTTCATTAACGTCTAAAGTATTTGAAATGATTAGGGTAGCCATCGATTCGGACCCTGATCTTGATGTCATGGGGATTGTTCAATATCGCTTTAATTTATATTAAAGCAGCGCTGGATGAACTGAAACAAAAAACTGCCAACCCCTGCTGGAAGAATTTGGGAAAAGAATTTGACGATGATATAAATAGCTTCCTGTGGGTAGATGGAGATGTTAGAGCGATTATTCGAGCAGGATGATATGTTCGCGGCGAGGGATACTTAGATTTAAATGTTGCAGATGGGAAGAGCATATAGAAGAACGCCAAGAAATGCTGACAAACGTTGATTTACAATAAATAGTAAAAATATATTTATACATATGGAGAGAGAGAAAGAGAGAGAGAGAGAAAAAAAGAGAGAGAGAGAGGAAGAAAGAGAGAGAGAGAAAAAAAGAAAGAGAGAGAGAGAGAGGAAGAAAGAGAGAGAGAGAGAATATAGTGCGTAATTGCTACACAAGCAGAGTGAGTGACATAAGCGTTGTATATATCTAAGTTAGGAGTAATCTAGTCGAAGTTTTATTAAATAACGTTTTATTGACAGCCTAACCTGAAATAAAAAAAACACAGAAACACATTCAATCCTATTTAAGTAAAATAAAACATAAATGTTAATATTGTAAAGTCACACAACAAATACGGAATAAAAATTTATTGCCGCTGATGTAAAAGTTTTACACAGGATAAAGCATAGAAAAAAAGAATGCAAATTCTACATAATTGCACATTTCATACACAATATAAAACAAATCTCACCACACAAGTAATTAATAAACATTAAACCGTTCTAGAAAGAAGTATAATGAAACTCGTCACACAAATGTCTACCAATTTAAATTACTAAATGCGATAACTTTTAAAAACAGAAACTCATATCTACAGAGGGAATTAATAAAATAACAAACCAAACGAATTGGAAACACAAGCAATTTGTGCAAATAATAAACAATCGAAAAATCAATCCCATCCCTGAGAACAGATATCCCGGTTATTTTAGAAAGAAGAGAACTCAAATGGCGCAGGATGAAAATGTTCGCAAGTACAGCGAAAAACGTTCGATAAAACGAAATAATAGATGAATTGACAACAGCGCAAAGGGTCGGCATCGCTTCGTAGTAGGAGGGTTTCATGTAACTGATACAATCTACTCACTTGTTATAAAATATTTTTACCTTTATGCACACGTTGAAATGTTTGTAATAACTAGGACGAAAATATTTCAACTATTCGTACGTAAAGAATAACATTCATTTTGTAATAAAAACAATCACTCACGCACAACACACACACACACACACACACAAACACACACACACACACACACACACCCATACACACACACACACACACACACACACACACACACACACACACACACACACACACACACACACACACACACAAACACACACACACACACACACATATATATATATATATATATATATATATATATATATATATATATTTATGTATAGCTATCCAAGCTCTCAGCAAGAACACGCCTACAGACTGTAAGAGAACCATGAACATCCGCGTTGCACTCTCTAGCTTGGTATCTTCTGGCTCCAATGGATTCCGAGCCACATTGGTATAGTGGGAAATGAGAAAGCTGACAGGCTGGCAAAGCAGGGAGCCATGCTGCCGCATCCCTCGGAGGCTCAATCCGATCCGCTTGTAACCACACTGATATCATCGTTTCACGCCAAACTACCGGGAAGTTGAAGAACGAAAGCGAAGGAAGGAAGGCGAGCCTGGCAACTGACGCAATATCACGTTACATCGAAAGACACATATCCGTGGCTCTTTTCCGCACTTTGACGGGGGACGACTACCTTCAAGCCCATCTACATAGAATCGGCCTAGCAGATGAAGACACCTGTCCCCTGTGCCAACTAGGAAGAATGGATGGCGAACATCTCTTCCTATGTCCCCAATTACAGTCAACACCGCAAAATACAGTCAGTCTATATTGGGAGGCTCGACGTCGAATGGCAGAACAGCCACGGATGGGCGTTGGATAAAGTAAAGTAAGTATATATATATATATATATATATATATATATATATATATATTTAAAACAACATAGGTTATTCAAATACAAGAATATTTATTAATTTATATTCAAAGCCTTTCGTTGGCTAACAGTACCAAGATCATCAGGAATTGTATATATATATATATATATATATATATATATATATATATATATATTATGTATATATCTATAATAAACACACTCACACTCATGTTTAGTTGTGATAGGCGAAGACATAAGATATAGGGGTGACTATGACATCACACACGCATCATCTGCATCAATAGTCCTACCCTCTATAAGGGTCATAAAAGTGGTTTCCCATTACGCACCATTGTAACAGAGATAAACAGAGATAAAGATACCTAGAATTAGCTGTCGCACATAATGATTCCCTGATAATGATAATAAGGGGTGATAAGGTTTTGCTTACCCGAATTAAATTTCCTGTCATCCGAGGCCTATACAAATACCTACCCGCTACTAGCTTCATTTAAAAGAACATTTAAACAAAGGCGAAATGTTAGAATGCGATTAGTAACAATATAATACGAACTCCCAAAATAAAGTTAAAATAAAGAAAATACAAAAAAAATATGGTTTTGACTTCAAATAATTAGGGGTTCTAAACACAGATAAAAAAGAAATAGATAAGATAAAATTCATGATAAACGTATATTCATGAAGTACATGAAGAAACATAATTTACTTAGAATTTGCGGGATATAATGATGAAATGTATGTTATGAAACAGTGTAATGGATGTAAAATACCAACATTATGGAAGATCTATGAGGAAGAAAAAGAGTATATCGAATTAGAATGGTAATTAATTTTGCCCTAATTCCTTTGTAAGTTATCGTAATCATCTATCGATGTTCTATGGCACTGAAATTTAATTTAAACTTAAGCTACAGGTTGTATGCTTTACGCTCCCTTAGTCTTTGAACATTCACTTAATAATTTTCCTCTCAAATGGATCAGCCTAAATCTAATTTATACTTCAGAAACTAACCATAGAAGATAGAGGATATAGATAAAGTCTTACAGTTC
>JBAIZL010000005.1:47308616-47443616 GCA_036971475.1 Prosapia bicincta
GAAAAGTAGTTTGCTATGTAAAACATGGTATAAAGTTTTGAAAGTTTTAAGAATAGTATTAAGAATTTGAGCTTGAGTGCCGAATACTAGTTTCAATGTAAAGTACCAGCGAAGAATAAGCATTGAACTAAAGATCAAGGATAAGGCTGGACAAACATGAGAAGAAATACGTCACTGCATATGAGCAGAATTTTATTTATAACAAAAAAAACTAATTTTTCTGGTTAATAATAATATACTTTAATAACTCGTTAAATAATAAATTCAATGAGATGTAGGCAAAACATAAATTAAAACAAATAAAAAGGGGCCATTAAATATCTAAATCTGAATAATACAATTTCAAGAGGCAAGAACTCTAGGTATAGGGAACTTAATGCAATTTTATTAAATAAAAATAATAATCACTTAAACAATAGTTTATGACTATCCGAAATTTAAATTTAGTAAATTTGTTAAAACTTACTGAGACAGAACGTTTTCGATCGCTATTTGCCGATCTTCATCAGTATCTTCTGCTTGGAGATGTCAGGTCTAGCGGTAACGGTTTTAAAGGTAGGTTTTCGATAGTATCAGAGAGTATGTGTGATTCGTATTGTGTTTGTTCGTTTAATATGTTTGTACTTTGTGTTTTATGTGTCTGTAAATTTCATATTATTCTAGTTTGTTGAGATGTTATCATTTTATGAGAGATTATGTTTTTTGTTGATGTGTAGGATTTCTAGGTTACGGTAAATGTCTGTGTATTTGTATCCTTTTTCTTTTATGTGATTGTAATATGTTGAGTTGGTGTTCTGTTTGTGTTCCTCGACTCTTTGTTTAAAGCTGCGACCTGTTTGTCCAATGTTTAATTTGTGTTGTAACTTGTTATTAGTTATGTATGCTATTTTGTATCCTATTTTTTTAAATTTGCGGGCTATTTTGTTTATTGTATTTTTTATAAATGGCAATGTGATGTATTTGTTTTCCTTGTCTGTAGGGATAATTTTACACTACATTAATTTTTGTCTGTAGTGAGAAAATTCAAGAAATAGAAATAATCTATTTGGTTTACCTAAATAGGAGTTATCTATTCGGTTAATAGTAAATAATTATAAAGCCTATAATAAGGATGATAAGCAAATCGACTGCTTTGTTTTAACATTTAAATCAATGTAAATTATTAATTCAGTATTATTGGAATTGTAATTATTTAAGAAAAAGGATTGATTGTTTTATTATTGTTATAATTCTTATTGCGCCAATTTTATAGAGTAAGGAGTGAAGATAAAGGTAGTTAAGGTAGGTCATAAATGTAAGATAAGGTAATTAAATTACAGGTATTTAAATCGAACAATAGGTAAACTGATGCTCAACTCTTATAAAATAATATAAAAGTAAAATCAATTAAGTGAAAAAATAATAACAAGGAACGAAGGGTTATAATACATACTTACACACACACACACACACACACACACACACACACACACACACACACACACACACACACACACACACACACACACTCACACACATACACACACATATATATATATATATATTTATATATATATATATATATATATATATATATATATATATATTTATATATATATATATATATATATATATATATATATATATATAATTTATACATGGGGTTCTTTAAACGTATTTGAAATAAGTGTACAGTATCAGAAAAATGGTACTTATATAACAGACGTAGTTTTTAACGTGGCCGAACATGTAAGTTAAACACATACATTGTCTACTTGATCAGACGAAATGCAGCATAGTGTAGGCAATCTAACGTCATATTAGTAAAGGCGAGTCCAATCAGAAATAAAGTAGTATTAAAATTCAAAAATACCAAACTTTTTATTATTAAGAATATTAGGAATGCTTGTAAGAATAGATCCTCCCCCTAACTACGACTATAGGTACTGGCAGACAGTTCTTAATTTATGGCTGGGTATCTTAATAATTTTTTTAATAATAATTTTTTGTAATGTATAGGAAAAACGCAATTTTAAAATATTTCTCCTAATCTTTTGATATAGTCTGTATGGTTTGTAATTGCTGAGTTTTAATTCCTTTTTTTATTTCAGTTTTACTGCATTCTTTGATTTAAGGATTGAAATTGTAAATATGTTTTATACGCAACACAAAGGTCCAAGAATCAAAGTCATAAATTCCTTACTGACACATCTAGCAATCCATTCTCTTAAAATATTTTACCAATTTTTTCTTTACTAATATTTAAAAAAAACTTTCACAATGATATTAGTTTTCGAGTATAACACAGAATGTACAATTTATCTGATTGGAAGTGGAAACAGTTTTCATAATGGTAAAAATTAAAAGAGTCGACTTAAAATCTCCCTATACACTAATTTAATAATACAAACAGACAAGTTTCGATTACGATGCCATTTTCATCAGTGATTGGCTAATATGAGAAACGACTTTCAGTATTAGCTTAACACGAATGAAAGTGACAACGTCTTCGAAACCAGTCTGTACGTTTTGATAAGTTACTGTGTAGAGAGATTGTAAGTGAAGTATTTTATCCTTTGACGGGACGCATAGAGTTTCGCCGCTTGCGGAGGTTAATGTCGCAAAGAAACTCTAAAAAATAAAAAAAGGTTTTCAATTTTATATTTTGCTGACTAAACACTATATAAATACATTGTCAAAAAATTCAGAAATCAATTTTAAATTTATAACTGTCATATTCCTGGAAATATTTTGAATTATTATAACGTGTAAGTAATATATATATACTAGACCACGGTTTTCATTACGGGTTGTGGTGTTTGTGTATTTTTCTGTACTAAAGTAATTTTACTTTTACACATAAAACATATTTTATCATGATAGTACATATAACAATATGAAATTAGTTATAATACTCAGTGTAAGTGAGGAATGTTTTAGATCAAATATATAACCCTACAAAAGTGGATGGAAAAACATATTGGTGTTATAACTCAACAGTTCTAGTGTAAAATACAACAAGCAGAAACGTACAGTCTTTGTTGAAAAAACAAACTAACAAATAATTGCTCATTTCTTTGACAACATTTTAACAAATTGGTCGTTTTCATCATTTTCAGATTCGCCTATAGTGCCTTCACTTGTTTCATTTTCAATTCAATTGGGGGGGGGGTTATCGTCAGGGTAATCATCTTGCAGAGACTCGTTTTCATCAGAACCATCAAAGAGCTGTCTAACGAAATTTTCGGTAGGGCGTATTTCTTGATTTTCCTCTTTTTCGACACTACTTAGAATTCGACGAATTCTCTCCTCTTCAAATGGAACAGCAAAGTGTCAAACTTAGGCTAGATACTAATACGACATTCAACACTAAAATCATAATAACACCAAAAACAGAGATAATTGAACCCCACAAAGTCTTTTGTATTGTAAATTGCCACGCACGAACTCCGCACAAATAACTTGCACGAAAGGGCGCTCGCGGACGAAACCTCCGCAATCTGACTATTCGTGATAAAGATTAAATTCACACTAAAGCTAAAATGAACAAAAATAAGTTTTTCCGTTTCCTGGAATGCAGAGTATGGAGTAATAAGCCAGAAAAAAAAACTTCTGACAATTGGAAAGGCATTTTCTTAACAAATAATCATACATGCAGAGAAGAATTTTCTCTCGAAAGTTAATATTTACCATTGTTAATCGTACTCTACAGCTAAGCTCTAGAGTTAAACGCAATAGTTGTGACAATCACAGCATTTTTATCAATACTTTTAACTTACAACTCCTGTTTGTAAGTTAGGGTTTGTAGTAGCAACACTCACTGATGATGCTGACTTTGTCATTGTAAGGCGTTTTTAGTAAATAAATGATTTATTTGTGAGTCTTGCATATGTCTTTTATTTGTGTTTCGAAGTATTTTGCTTTCGATTTTTGGAAGCGATTCACTTGAAGCAGAATATATCTACCAGGAAGTGACTTAAACCATAATATTGAAAATATACTTACATTGATGATTCAAGATTGCATGGCCTCCACCCGGCTTCTTTAAATCTTCTACTAACCTACTTTCAACGCTAATTTTATTCGTTACAGTATTTTAATTTTATGAACACGAACTAAAATCCCTTACCTAAACTGAACATGTAAATAATGAAATAATTTAGAAAAAGAAGATATAATGAAATCCAATAAAGCGTCTAAAAATTAAAAAAACTATAAATATATAGGTCATTGAATATTATCAGTAGTGTATTAAAGTGTTTACAGAAATGATAGTTAACTTAGCAACGAATGAGACATCAAATAATAATTATAACCCTGAAATAGTCTTTAAATCAAATATGTATAACTTGAAACTATATTCTCTGATAGATTTCAATATGCAATGCCAAGAAACAAATTTTGTGTATTCAACATAGGAAACAACCGAATATTGATAAATATTCATGAGAACATTTTATGAAGCGTAACAAGTGGGGTGCAGATTAAAAAGCTAATTTCTTAATGCTGTTACAAAACGGTTATATAAGTACAATATTTTTAAATAATAATCTGCTACTGCATATAATACTTTTGCTTAAACCCCTTTTGTATATCATCCTGTTTCAAGATTTTATCGTTTCAATATTATATTTAATATTTTATAATATATAAAATCAAATAAATAACATTTACACTAAGAAAATTATCGATGAATTCTCATAAAAATATAGTTTTTAAATACGCCTAAAACACTTTGATTCAAACTCTAGAAATATATTTGCAGGTTTTGAAAAAAAACGTTTAACAATTGGTAAAATAGGTAATTATTTTATATTCTTGAAATAAATAAATAAATAAATAAATATATATATATATATATATATATATATATATATACATATATATATATATATATATATATATATATATATATATATATATATGTATATATATATATATATATATATATATACATATATATATATATATATATATATATATATATATATATATACACACACACATATATATATATATATATATATATATATATATATATGTGTGTGTGTGTGTGTGTGTGTTTTAAAATACAATTTCTATTATTTAATACTCTGCTTTTGATTTAATTGTTGTCACATTATATAAAACTGAATTTTGATAGTTTAGAGACATTGGTTTTAGTGTGTAACCCCAACAATTTCTCTAATAATCCTATTTTACAATGGAAGATTAATGAAAGACTCAAGTACAACAATACCTATATAACCTTTGAGATAAATACAACAAGGTAACTCTATTTGAAAGGTTTTCATTGTATTTATGGTAACACGTTTTCAAAGAAAATCACAATGTCCTGAGAGAATAAAATGCAATGAATAGAATTTTATTGTCATCACTACAAATATACTGTTAATAATGCTGGTAATTTACAAGGGTAAATTACGTCATGTATTAATTATGTGAAACATAATTATACAGGCCAACTACTTGTAGGCCTGTATATTACTATAAATTATTACGAAACTAATGTCCTTGTGATACATCTAATAAAAAAACACGTTATAAAGCCTAATTTAAATTTAAGATCTGTCGATAGAAAATCGATAGAAATCGATTGAAAATGTCAGTCGATAGATATGAATCGCCATTCTTCTCTGTATCCATTGTTGTAGATCAACAATGATTGATCATCAATAGCCCTATTGATGTACGATCTGTTTTTTAACGTTTATGTTTTACCTTTTTCATATATGAGTGTGATATTTTACTGGTATAACTGATCTGTTTGCATTCTTAGTAATTCGAAAAAGTTTGCAACTTTAATTAGTTTTAGAGTTTATTGTTTTTTTTTATACCTCAGGGGCTTTTGTAGATGTTTTGGAATTTTAGTGCACGTATCTATCCACTAGCGCGTGCGTAGACTACCTGAATCATAGCTGAATGCTGTTCGGAAAATTAGCTAATTACAGTAATAAATAGCTTGAAACTTCGTAAATAAAACCAAAATTATGAAAGTATGTTACTAATAACTAATGGAAACACCTTTACCTTCAATCTATTTGCTTTGATTGGCTGCTGCTGCAGGCTGAGAAACAATATCCTCGAGATGCGAACTGCGTGATTGAACGGTAATTTGAGACGCAATATTATTACATATAGCTCCATCGACAGAGCTAATGGCTTACAAATATATGTTGCATATTTTACCGAGTATTGCACATGTGTGCTGTATTTCCATCCCTGCTGACTGATATTGTTTAATCAATAATTTATATCTTTTACTTAAAATAAGTGTTTCTACAAATTACACTTGAATGTTTATGTTCGTGTTATAAACATTTGCCAACGATGTCTATATGAATTGAAGTTTTATTTTAATTTTTAGTTTATAATAAGATATATTGCTTTACCATTCCCAAAGTGGGATGATGGAGTAAAATATGTTTTTATTTATCTGGAGTTTATAAAGAGTAAGCAGTATATATAATTTTTTCTTGTAACGAGACGGGATCCTTTTAGGTTCAAATGTGGGAATAATAGATGGTTTATATTTTTTTTATTGACGGAAAATGACAAAGGTCATCATAGGTTGTCATTCTTCTGAATCAGACAAAATGTTTCACATAATAAGAAAAAAATATTCATTTTATAGAAAATAGGTCACACATATTCAACAATTGAGGTGATGTTACATTAAAGTTACTTCGTTTACAGGTTTTAGGTTAGAATTTTATGTTTGTTTTTTTGGTTTTTATAAAATCCTATACGATTTGTTTTTATAATATAATATGAAACTACATTACGACTTCTCACACGCTAGCGCTTTCTATATTAGGTCATCTAGTTAAGTAGAAGGTGTTTATAATTATTTTAAATTGAATAAAATTGAAATTTCGCCTTTGTATGCCGCAAGAATAAAAATAATGATTTCAATAAATAAAGATATTTGTGTTTAGTTAAAAAAAACATTTAACTAAAAATAAGATTTTCATATACATTTACATTTTTGTAAAATATGTTTAAAAAATTAGAAAGAAATGGAACGATTTTTGTTGTGATATCCAAAATATGTAATGAAAATATTTTGAAGCAATTTTGACATTTTTTAAAAACTATCCTCAATTGAGATCCATGAAACAAATTTTTAATTTGTAGCTTTTTAAATGTAAGGGTTTCTAGAAGTAAGATAATTTACATCTAGACATCTAATATTTACATCTAATATCTAGATTCTATTACAATATGGACTAACTACAACATTAATCACTATTCACAATTCTGTTAAACAATCCCAAGGCTGGCACATTTTTATAGCAAACGTTTAAATAAGATACAAGTGTCCATACTCCTGAATACAACCACGGTCTAAATCGCATAAAACGCCATATTTAGCTGTCCCAATATATTTAATTGCATTAGAGCCTAGGACACGATTTATTAAACACTTTAGCTCATTATTCAAACTTATTTGGTCGCTATATATTGAAGAATATATATATATATATATATATATATATATATATTTATATATATATATATATATATATATATATATATATATATATATTCAATATATATAATGTTTATATATAATACATAATCCATTATATATAATGTTTATGAAACGTATGATAATATTAAAACGAGACTAACCAGGATTTATCATGTAAGTTTTGTAAATGGTAATTTTTCTCATTACATATCAAGCTCCCGGGCAGAGAAGCATGAAATCCACTTGAACACTACATATTTACATTCAAGACAAATAAAACTTTAACAAAGTTTCCGAGGTATGAGCCCTCCCACCCCTATCCTCTCTTCACTCTAACCAGTCAACTTTTGTAACTATTAATTCCACGATATGGTTCACACAGTGCATCGTTGAGAAGTTAACTGGAAGAGTATGTAAGGGCTTGTCATTTCGGTATTTATTAAACGAGAAGCATAATATAGGTCATGAATCAATAATAAATGCATGTTTGATTTGTCATTTGTATTCAATACCATTTCATAAAACGAGCTCTTATACCATTTAACAATAAAAGTTATGGTAATATTTTTTATATTGCATAAAATACGATTTCCAAATGAATAAAGTTTCTCAAAAGGCCATGTTTAATGCCATTCATGATTTTACCATAAAGCCAGGTTTGTTTTCGGGCTGTTACATTTAATGCCTCCTGTAAATTAATTTACATTGGTTTAGTTTTGAACACATCCTTTTATTATTCAAGCACAAAACCTTGATTGGATATTGAATGTCTTTCAATAATTACAAAGCTGGAGTTAAATAATAAACATCCATTCTAAAATTATACTGATCAGATTTTTCTATAAATTTTAAATTTAATTGATTATTTTAAATTAATTTATTTTATACATTTATTAAACTTATTTATAATATTTATACTGTATTTGTATAATCTACATTATCTATATCTCAAATCCCTACAGGATGGAACTACCTTTTTATCCTGCAGAGATTTGAGGGCGAGTGATATGATAACAGAATATGATTCAATCAATATACAAAACAAGTGTATGGAATGTGTCAGTTTAATTAAAGCATTCCAATTTATTTTTGCTCAAGTCAATACGAATGTAATATAAGATTACTATTGATGTTTTAAACTTTTATGAACGTTTTTGTAGGTTTGTAAAATTTTTTTTTTAACTTCGTGTATGCAAGGAGATTCCAAAACACGATAACTTTATATTGTATTTAGAGTGTATTTTTGAAGACGATATAGGATTAAAATGATGAAACTTTCAATATCCGGTAGTTGATTGAGGTGTCCAATTTGTGGACCCAGTAATAATTTTATTAACATTAGGCTATCGTCCATAAACATTATTCAAAAAACCATATTTAAAAAAAAATCAAACAGATTTGTTGAGGAATGCTGATAAATTTCATGCTGCTAAAAGTATATCTAGAGAAATTTAGCTTCAACACACGATGGAACAGTTGTCCGATTGCACCTCGAACAAGTTTTCTGCCATTGATATATAGCTTGCTCTACATTCCGCCACATTCGCCCAAATGGACAGTGGGATGCGGTTAAAGACAAAGTACATGTGAGAAAACAAGAAAATGAGCTGCTCGATAGTTGATATTGAAGCGTCATTAGTATTGGAATGCTAAAGTCAATCTCGGTATTTGTTAGAATATCGTAAAAAGACTCCCACGCAATATATATATATATATATATATATATATATATATATATATATATATATATATATAAGTTATATAAACATTTTATGTGAACATTTCATAATTAAATGCGTGCTAGGAAAATTCCTGCTTACGCAGCTTTAGTATTATATAGGTGTGAGAACAGAGCCCCGGCAGTGTTTAAGCGGCCACTGTATCGTACAGACGTTTCTCACTCCGATTGAGTGTACATCAATTGTATTTGTTTTTACTAAGCTAAATTATTGTAACCATTTCTAAATTAAATGTTTCTTAATTAATAAAGGTTTGTAAAAATAAAATCATTTTTAAAAACCTTTCGAGCTTAGTATAAAACGTAACTGGCGCAGTCGGTAGGACATCTCGGGAAAATTAATGAACATAATTTTTTCGATTTCAATCGTTAACCGAGATACTGCAAAAACGCGATTCGTTACAGAGCGCATATCTGTAACGACATCAAGAAAACAGTAGGACACCTCAAGGAAGTTAGTGAATATAACGTCCGTCGGTTTTAACCGTTAATTGAGGAAACTTTAAGTAGAGTGAATATCTACAACCACTTAATAGAGCGCATATCTATTAAGAACACGAGCGAATATCGTGTAGGTGAAAAGTGAAAAGTGAAAATCGTTCAAATGAGCAAAGTATTTTGGATCAACTTGTAAGTAGATCTTAAGATATAGAATTAAGAAAAAGTAGAGTAAATACTTTTTAATTTTATATAATTGATTTTTAATTTTATTATTTTAAAGAAATAATATTTTAAAATGGCAACGCCAACATTAAAGAAGGAATATCTTGATATGATTCCTGAGTATAGTGGAGAGCCCACTATGCTCCACAGATTCATTTCCATATGTGATAAAGTAGTAAATAAATTTTATGTAAGCGAAAATCCAGAGGATTTTCAAAATGAATATCTATTTTCTTCTATACTAGCTAAATTAAAAGGCCAAGCATTAGAAATGGTAGTAAACTCAAATTCATATAATTGGTATGAGATTAAAAAAGTATTATTAACCAGCTATTCAGACAAAAGAGATTGTTTTACTTTAAATTTAGAAATGGCTGAGTTGAAACAAGAGAATAACGAATCACCTTTTAAATTTTATGAGAGAATTCAAAAACTATTAAATTTACAGATTTCATTTTTTGTTAATAAAGAGCCACAAAGACAATTGGCCAAAGATGTTTTAATAGAATATGTACAGAAATTAGGGTTAAGAGTTCTCCTTAGAGGTTTACATGAACCTGTAGGATCGCTAATGCGAACCAAAAATCCAGATTCTCTTAGCGAAGCACTTAATATGCTTACTAACGATTTTCAATTTAAAAATAACAAATTATTTCAAAATGTTAAACAGAACATTCCACCTAGGGCCCCACAATACCCGCCTATTCGCAAACCCCTTCCTAACAAACAAACCTTCCAAAACTATAGGCCCAACTACCAAAATAATCCTAACCAATTTACTAAACCTAACTCATACGTACAGCAAAATCAACAACCGAGACAGTCTAACAACTACACACCATTAAAATTTCATCAAAAATTTGAACCAGAACCAATGAGCATTTCCACACGTCAAACAGGGAACACAATTAGACAAAATAGACTTTATCAGATGACAGGGAAACCAATAGAGGAGGAAAATTACGATCAAACTATGAATCGGTTGACTGAACAAATGAGCAACTCTTATCTGACCGAACAAACAGATGATTCCACGCAAGAGGAAAACGCATGCGGATTCACTCAAGAGGACAATCATACCCAAAATCATTTTTTAGGACTAACCACATTAAAAAGACATTTTCTATAATGCATATAGAAGACGACACAAACGAACTACCGTACATCCACGATCCCAAGACCAATTTAAAGATGCTGATTGACACTGGAAGCACGAGATCATTTATTAAAAAATCAATAGCTTTCCAATTTTTCAAAAAGACCCTAAAACAAGAACCATTTGAAGTGAGTACAGCTCATGGAGTATCAAAAGAAAAATACAGTTGTACGCTACCACTTTTAGGAAAAGAAACAACCAAATTCTATTTATTTGATTTCCATAAAGATTTTGACTTACTCCTTGGATTAGATAACATAAAAGAATTAAAAATTAATTTAAATTTTGTGAATGATAAATTAATATTTCGCAATAAGCAAATGCCGATTAAATATTTTAACACAGAAGAACAAAATAATAATAATAATAATAATAATAAAAGGGAATGTCAGGAACAGAAAGCAAAAAAGGGAACAAGTTATGTTATACAAGCCCGCGCTAGCCAAATGATTAAATTTAGAATACAAAATATTCAAGATGGAGAAGGGCTCTTACCATACGAAAACTTAAATGGATTAGAAATTCCGCAGTGTATAGTCTCAGTACACAAGGGAGAAGCCTACTTCCCTATAATAAACAACACAGAAGTAAATGTAGAATTAACAGTAAATGAACCATTAGAATTAAAATCTTTAGAAGAATACAATATCCTTAGACCTGATGCAATGCAAACGAACGCTAATTTCAATTTATTAGATTATAAACAAAAAAATTCGAGAAGAAAAAATTTAGATTTATCAAAATTTAGAATGGAACATATGAACTCGGAAGAAAAATCCGCTATAACAAGTTTAATAAAAGATTATGCAGATTTATTCCATATTGAGGGAAACGATTTAACTTTTACCAACCAAATAAAACATGTTATTAGGACTACTGATGAAATTCCCGTATACTCCAGAAATTATAGATATCCAGAGATTTACAAGAACGAAATTAATAAACAAACTGAGGACATGCTTGAACAAGGAATTATTAGACCTTCAAATTCTCCATGGAACTCTCCTGTCTGGATTGTACCCAAAAAACAAGACGCTTCTGGCAAAAGAAAATTTCGATTAGTAATAGATTTTAGAGGATTAAACAAGAAAACAATTGACGATAAATTTCCCTTGCCAAACATTACCGACATATTAGATAAATTAGGACGATCTCAGTATTTTACAACTTTAGATTTAGCCTCAGGATTTCACCAAGTAGAAATGGATAAAAATAGCATAGAAAAAACAGCGTTTTCAACAGAAACGGGACACTACGAATTTTTAAGAATGCCCTTTGGACTAAAGAATAGCCCCCCTACATTTCAAAGAATTATGAATAATATTCTGAGAGGCATCCAAAATGAAACATGTTTAGTTTATTTAGACGACATTATAATTTATTCTACTAGCCTCCAAGAACATATACAAAGACTTAAAGAAGTTTTCGACAGATTATGCAAAGCCAACTTTAAAGTACAGCTGGATAAAACAGAATTTTAAAGAAAAGAAGTGGCATATTTGGGACATGTTGTGACACCAGATGGCGTAAAACCTAACCCAGCAAAGATTTTGGCAATCAAAAACTATCCAATACCCAAAACCACCAAACAAATTAAAGGATTTTTAGGACTAATAGGCTATTATCGAAAATTTATTAAAAACTTCGCCAAGATAACAAAACCGTTTACTAACTGTTTAAAGAAAAATGCAAAAATAAATATAGAAAATCCAGCCTTTATAGAATGTTTTGAAACATGTAAAAATATATTGACTAACGAGCCCCTTCTACAACACCCAGATTTTGAAAAGGAGTTTACTCTAACGACAGACGCGAGTAATTTTGCACTAGGAGCAATTTTAAGCCAGGACAAAAATGGAAAAGACCTTCCTATAGCGTATGCCAGCAGAACTTTAAACGACAGCGAAACTAATTGCTCCGCGATTGAAAAAGAATTATTAGCGATCGTATGGGCTACCAAACACTTCAGGCCTTATTTATTTGGGAGGAAATTTAAAATTTATACAGACCATAAACCTTTACAATGGTTATTTTCAGTTAAAGAACCAAATTCTAAGCTTTTAAGATGGAGATTAAAATTAGAAGAATATGATTATGACATAAGATACAAAAAAGGCAAATTAAACCAAAATGCCGATGCTTTGTCTAGAATACAATTGAATATTACTAATAAAAAGTCAACAAACACCCAACAAACTGTAGAACCAGACCTTGAGCTATCTCCAGCGAACTTACTGAGTCGTTACTTCCCGGAATTGAATGAAGATAATGAGTCTATGGTCGTACAACTCGACGCAACAGATAATGCCAACTAAGAGTACGATCAAGAAAGTGACAGTCAAACCGTGCATTCCAACTTCGAAGGGAACACCCAAATTGAAATACCAATTTCCGACGAGTCTGTAAACTTTGGGAAAAATCAAATATTTTTGTTATTAGTAAAATATGAGCCAAAGAAAGTAAAAATTATAAAACTATTCGGAACTTCAAAAAGTCGTTTAATAGTCGAAATATCAGAAAATAATTTTAAAGAAGACATAGTTAATTTTGTAAAATCATATTTGGTGCCCAAAATAAAATATAATCTATATTTTGAAGACGATTTTTACGAGAAATTTGCATCATGCGTAGCCAAAAATTTCAAACAAACTGAACTAAATTTGGTTAATTGTAATAACAAACTCTTAGACCTAACTTCGGAAGAAGATACCTTAGAAACGATAAGTAATTATCATGTCAGCAAAACCAATCACCGAGGGATACAAGAAACATACGAACAAATTAAGCGAAGATATTATTGGCCCAATTTAAAATCACTAATCCAAAATTTCATAAATCAATGTGACATATGTCAAAGAACCAAATAAGACAGAATTCCCATACAGCTAGAAATGAACTTGACACCAACAGCTGCAAGGCCTTTCCAGATAATTCACATCGACACTATCTCTTTAGAAAAGAATTCGTTTATCAGCATTATCGACAGTTTCACAAGGTATGCTCAAGCTTATCGCTTGGGAAGCTCTCAAGCTACAGAGATTGCAGACAAGTTATTAGATTACTTCGCGCAGTTCTGCTTACCAACAGTTATTATCTCAGACAATGGAACGGAGTTTAATAACAGAATTGTGAAGGAGATATTAGACCTGCATAAAATCAAAATCCATTTTATCAGTACACAAAACCCCCAATCAAACGGATTATGTGAAAGATTCCATTCCACCTTAATAGAACACATAAGGCTGTTAAATAATCAAATCGAATTTAAAAAAGACAGTATAATTAAGAAAGTTAAATATGCTACAATAGCCTATAACAATAGCATACATTCAGTCACAAAATTAACGCCGTGCGAAGTCTTATTTGGACACATAAATTCAAACTCTTTATTAGATATAGATTTAGAAAAACAAATTGTAAATGACTACGTTTTAAACCATAAAGAAAAAACAAAAATACTTTACGAAAACATTAGGGATAGCAATCAAAGAATTACAGAAAAAGTTTTAGAAAAAAGGAATGTAAACAAAGAACCACTTCCAGAAATATCATCTGAAGTTTATATAAAATCAGTTCAGAAGCAAAGCAAAACTAAAAACAGATATAGCAAGGAAGAAATAGCTTCGATAGATAAAGAAAGAAAAACTGGAAAAATAAAGCCTAGACATCATAACACAAAAGACAAAATACATTTGTCGAAAATTAAAAGGCCTAAGAAGATAAAAAATGTAATTAATGACCAAAATCCTTCTTGTTCATATTCGACACAATCAAATTAAAATCCCTACCATACCTTTGTCCACTAGTTCTATGCAAGAAACTTTATTAAACTTTTAAACAACATTGTTTTTATTAATTGTATGTGTTACAAACTTTTGTAATTAATTAAATAATATGTAACTAATTA
Organism: Prosapia bicincta; assembly: GCA_036971475.1. Taxonomy (NCBI): domain Eukaryota; kingdom Metazoa; phylum Arthropoda; class Insecta; order Hemiptera; family Cercopidae; genus Prosapia; species Prosapia bicincta. The sequence continues at coordinate 47,323,534 of JBAIZL010000005.1, forward strand.
TGGTAATAAATATTGTTAATTATTTGAAGTATGTTAATCACAAAAAGAAATGTAATTGAAGAAAATTAGAAACTATACTCTTAAAGAGATAACAAAACAAAAAGAATTCTTATAAACTGACTAGAATCCTTATCAAATCTATAACAGGCAAGTTGAATGTAAATGATGGTAAAAATTATGAAAAATTATATAAAACTTTTATTGTAATCAATGTAAATTTTGTAGAACAAAAATTAGATTCTGATAACAATTGTATATGTTATAAACATTTTGTATCTATCCTATGATAGAAAAGACTCATTATAAATTGTATTAATCAATTCCAAATACTTTTGCTCAGTTGAATTTTAATGAACAGAAAATTAGACTGTAAAATGCCCATCATCAAAAACAATAACGCCTACAAACTACGAGGATACTGCGTTGGAAATCGCAGACAACCCATTTAACTGGATCTTGGAAATCAACCTTTGCCTGGTGACTTTCTCCAGTGAAGAGGACTTCAACCCATGCCGAAAATTGCCCTTTACGGAGGCCTATTCAGCAGCTTATATACTTCGCCCTCATCAGGAAGAAGAAGAAGACTTCAACCAACGCCGAAACTTCGCCAACCCCCGAAGTTTTCTTTAGGGATGAAGGAGTTATATAAACATTTTATGTGAACATTTCATAATTAAATGCGTGCTAGGAAAATTCCTGCTTACGCAGCTTTAGTAATATATAGGTGTGAGAACAGAGCCCCGGCAGTGTTTAAGCGGCCACTGTATCGTACAGACGTTTCTCACTCCGATTGAGTGTACATCAATTGTATTTGTTTTTATTAAGCTAAATTATTGTAACCATTTCTAAATTAAATGTTTCTTAATTAACAAAGGTTTGTAAAAATAAAATCATTTTTAAAAACCTTTCGAGCTTAATATAAAACGTAACTTATATATATATATATATATATATATATATATATATATACACACGATTGAGCTAAATTTATTGTTATTATAGTAATTGATAAATAAATAGAAATAGAACTGTTATGTTTTAGGTTATGTTGTAGAACAGCTGTTTTAACATTTAAATTATGCCTGTCCGTTTATTATACAGTATTACGTTGAAATATTATTCAATAATTTTTATGAGGTATACATAATAGTGTTTATTTCGTAAATTCTACTACATTTAATTCCAGGTAATAATAATGAGTTTTTTATATTTATTCCAATTTTTAAATGCTAACTTCCTCATTTTATGAAACGATTTTAATTGTATTCATTAGATAAAATATTTATTCAGCAGTTCTTTCAATATCCAGTAACAAAAATCTTTCATTCGTAGCTACAATTTTTCAATTATTATTTATATTAGTCAAATGAAATTCACTTTACTAAGATACCTGTTCACTTTTTTATGTATATCAGAACATTTGAGGTTTAAGAAGATCTTTTACATGTGCAAATTGGTTTAAAACTGTAACATGATTCTGTGAAATGAACGATAATTAGAGGTAGGATAGATAAAATATGTTAAAATACAATATGTTTTGAGGTAAATTTGTAAAACCTATGAAAATGATTGTTATAAAATACTTATTGTAAAATAGTATTGTAAAATAAATTGTACAATTGCGTTTTGTTAAACTTATACGTATTTTGTGTAAAATTGAAATATAAACACGTATAACAAGACACTTTTGATATTACATTGGCAATCAGAAAATCGTACACATATTACTTGTCCAACACCATATAATTGCAAACACAGTGTGAGTAGATTATTGTTTATAGCATTTATAGGCCTATGTTACTTCTTTGGTAGCTGATAGGATTTGCAAGTTTCAAATTCGAACGTAGCATTTTGCATAACGTTGGATAGACAACCTTTCAAGAATATTATCCAGAGAGGATATGTTGCTGGAAGTAATATTTCTATTTGCCACCATCTGCCAAGTCATAAAGCCCCTGTGTTAATCGAAAATACATAATTTCAAAATAATAAAAAACTCTAAAATAACATCACATCAAGGAAAAAAATGTTTAAATAAGGATTAAAGAAATATATATATAAAAAATTGTTTAAAATAATATTTTTAAAATTAATCTCTTTAGTTCAAATGTATAGGCTATATCTAGAATTATTAATTATTGAGGGAAAATAAATTAGTTTATAATAAACACTGTTATTAATTAACAGTAAAGCGTTCTATAAATTTAATATTGAAATAAATAAATTGATAACATGACATAAGTTGATTTGAAAGTGATGCTTCTTTATTAAAGTGTCACATCGTAAAACTGTTACTATGTTGTAACATTATTGATTCAATACAATTTTAATATAATGACTCTTGATATAACTATTTTGTTGTTATTTTTTGAATGGAATCAAAGTGTAACAAACTGTACCGAAAAACGACTTTAGTGTTAAGCATTTTTACATTTACAAAACCCCAAAAAAGGTTAGAAGTTGCTTCCGAATTTACGACTTGCCGAGCAGTGATTCATTTAACGTGGATTACATGCGTTGTAAAATTGCTTCGTCTCCGATATGGGTTCTATTGATTTAATAATTTGACTGAAGTCGTGACACCATAGTGGCAAACATTAATGTACGAGATGAGCGAATGAATATAGCGAGTTCTTATAGCAAAACACAAGATTCAAGAAAAGAAATATTGTAATTGTAACGCATTAGCGTGAAATGTGATTGCTGTCTTTGAAATGTTAAAGTGTAAACACGTAAATATAGAAGTTTCGAAATATGTATTTTGCATGAAATAATATATTTAAACCTTTAAAATGACCTAATATTCAATCAAATAATACAATTGATATCTTTCTATTTATACGAAAATTTGTAACAGAACGGGTAGGAAAACCTTACTAAATTTTGTCACGTAATATTAAATTTACTATTGAATGACATTTTAAAATATTTGTAAATGAATATCTAATGACATTAACAGAATTATTTTTATCCCAACAAATTCAGTTGAAGCATATTATCTACAATATGCAGTACTGTTTTCTAGTTAGAATTTTAAGTATATTGTACTAATTGGCGTTTGTATTTCATATTGATAAGTAGGTGACCAACTGTGTCATATAATGAGGTTGCTAATACAGATAACAAAATGAAACAGATAAACTGCAATGACTCTTGTACGATTAGAAGCATAATAACGTTTATTATATAATGTAATGTAGTTTAATGTTGTTCATTAAAAAACCAATAATTTATCTCCACATGTAGCGCTAACAAGGAAGCTGAAAAGCTCGTTGAAATTCTTTAGAACTTTCCGAGACTAAGAAACATTTGGTAGTGGAGTAAATATAAAATTATATTTATTATTGAAAATGAAACTTTATAATCTAAATATCTCCCATTGGAGGCGTCAGCTCCGCTAAAATATTAGAAAGAAGACGAAAGAGAGAGATAGTCGCGGTCGTTATTGTGATTGAAATTGTACATGAATAAAATTAAGGCTGGCGGAAAAAATGCCTAATCGACAAATAAACAATGTTTATCAATAATTAAGCCTCGGGAAAAATAGGCACAAGTTTATGCTAAAAGTATTTGGAACTGATTAACACTTACCCTAAGCTGAACAAAGGGGTTACGTGCACGGTAGGTTTGATGTCTTCTGGACTTCTGCAGCAGGGCCCTGGGTGAAGTGGTGATGGCCAGACGGCTCGTGCTGTAAAACTTAATAAAACGGAGTTCAATTCTCATGCTATTCACAATTGAAATAAGTCTTTAAATGATTGCGAGCGACTCCGTAACGGCGGCTTGTAACGGCGAGGTTAAAGGTGCATTCGAACACGGCACTTGGACTAAATAATGTACACTTTCGCGGTTAACGAGCATATAAAGCAAATACAATACGAAACACTTAAATTTAGACATACGCGGGGCGAACTTAACGTCCACGAGGTTAGCAAATAAGGTTAAACCCGCAACGGACGTGCTGGTCTGTCTACGGCAAGCAAAAGACTGGGGGGTAGGAAACTGTGTTAGGGTGGGGATTAGGCGCGCGCGGCAAGGGACAACGTGGTCTTAAACTATCGACGATAAACCAAAGATTGAGCTATCGAATAGACAAGGCACAGGCTGATTGAATTCGATACTGGAGCTGTTTAATCTACCAAAGCTGACTCCAACATTCCGCCCACCAAAAACGGATGTTTTTAATCCGCCAGGTGGGTAGAGGGCGAAGAACTAGAGAGCACCGGAGACCGAGGGTGCCGAAGAAGAAGTGGTCGGGGTACGAAGAAAGCAGAAAAGAGCAGATGAAGTGAATAGCTCCATTAGCTGTGCTGAAGACAATAGACTACCGCCCACCCTGGATAACCACTGGGTGACGGTGAACGGGGTTGACTGGAAGAAGCGAGGTGCTGAAGATGTAGCGAAGAAATCTATGGCGTTGAAGATACTTAAAGAAACGAGGTTGCACAAAATTGCTGAAGAGGCGAAGAAGTCGAGTGAGATTAAGAACTCGAGGAAACGCGGTTGTACCACAAAGGTGCTGAAGAAGCGGTAAAGAGATTAAGGTTGTAGCGGAAAGCCTACAAGCTTATGGACAGGTCGCTTTAATTGTCCATGTGAGGTTTTGACGGTGACTACGCGGGTTATCAGGTCGGGTCCAGGGTGAAGACGTACGATCCGACCCATTGGCCAATGAAGAGGGCTCGGATGTTCTCCAGTGATAAATACAAGCTGACCCTCCTGGAGGGGTGAGGCGTCTTTGTTCCATTTACAGCGTTGAATCTGGGAGTGTAGGTATTGGGTAGACCAGGTTTTCCAAAACCGATTGGTCATCTGCTGTAGCATAGTCCATCTGGATTTGAGCGCGGGTTCAAAATGACATTCCTCAGGGAGTGCTAGAAGGGGACGGCCGATGAGAAAGTGTCCGGGCGTAAGGAACGTAGATCCTTCGTAGGGGTCAGGCGAGACCTCGAAAATAGGTCGACTGTTGAGAATAGCTTCGATGCGTATAAATAACGTAGCTAACTCCTCGAGGTTCAATAACGTAGTGCCAAGAGTACGGCGTAGGAGCCCTTTGACGGATTTAACGGCGGCTTCCCAAAGTCCGCCGAAGTATGGTGCGGCTGGAGGGTTGAAGTGCCATTCAACCCGTTGTGCGGCGAGCTTGCGTTGGATGATTGACTTGGATTGGTCGAGCATCTTATAGACCTCGTGCAGGCGGTTGGCGGCGCCGACAAAATTGGTGCCATTATCTGAATAAATGTCTGTAGGCAGACCACGTCTTGCGACAAAACGCTGAAGCGCGGCGAGAAAAGCATCAGTAGAGAGGTCTGATACTACTTCCAAATGTACAGCCTTAGTGGCCATACAAACAAATAGGCATAAGTAAGCTTTCAGGATCTTTGCCGTACGAAGATGGTTGGCCTTAGTGTCGAAAGGTCCAGCAAAGTCAATGCCTACCTTACAGAAAGGTGGCGACGGAGTGACGCGAGCAGACGGTAAAGCTGCCATCATAGGTGGCCGAGGTTTCGACTGTAGTCTAAAGCATCGCATGCAAGCATGAATGCGTTGTCGTAACAACGAACGTAGCGCAACGATCCAGAACTCACCATTGATCATCGCTTGCGTGGTACGCGGACCAGCATGTAAGGCGAGGCGGTGATAATGATCGCATACAAGATTGACATAATGATGCCGCTTAGGCAGTAAAATGGCATGCTTAGCTGCGTATGGTATATCAGCATGATTAAGACGTCCGCCCACCCTAAGTAGCCCCACTGAGTCGATAAAGGGCGTTAGGTTGCGAAGTTGAGCACTGATCGGGACGCCGTGGTGTAGGCGTTGCAACGTTTCGCTGAAGGCTAGTTCTTGTACGAGCTTAACGCAAAGATTTCTGGCGTTCCTTAATTCTTGTACTGAAGGTGCAGCGAATGGAATCTTGGCTACGGTGTTCTTGGCTTTGTAGCGAGTGTTGTGACAATGGCTGGTAGACTGGGTCTTAATGCGGCAATTGTTAACGAAACGAAGCACGTAAGTGAAGACATGATGCAGCGTGGTTAGATTGGAATGACGCTCAATAACGTTCAATAAGTGGTTAGGCGCTTGGACAGTCGCGCAGAGCACCTGAGGCTCGGTCTTGAGCTCGGTCAGGTCGCGGTTCGGTCCAGTTGGCTTAGACAAACGCCAAGAGGTAGTACATTGTAACGCCCATGGTGGTCCGTGCCACCACAGTGGATGTGTAGCAAACTGCGCGGGTAGACACCCACGGGAAGCAACGTCCGCGGGGTTGTCAACAGTTGAGACGTGGTACCAATGATTGGTCGAAGTGTTCGAGGTAATTTCAATAACACGGTTGGCAACGAAAGTTTTCAAAAGATGTGGCGGGGTGCTAAGCCAATGCAGCACAATTTCTGAGTCGGTGAAGAAAAGCGTAGTGTCGTCGGCCACAAAATTCACAGCAGGCTGAACAGACTTATAGAGCTTGGCCAGTAAGACGGCGCCGCAGAGCTCCATTCGAGGTATAGTGAGTGTTTTGACGGGAGCCACTCTGCTCTTAGCCTTTAGAAGGCTGACGGAAACTAAACCGTTCCATTCAGTTCGCAAGTAGATGGCGGCTGCGTAACCAGCTTCGGACCCATCACAGAAGCCTAATAAATGATGTTTGGCATCACGTGTGCCCACATGTCGAGGTATTTGAATGTCAGCTAACTTAGCGAAGTGGACAATGAAGCTGTCCCAACGACTGCGCAGCGCGGTGGGCAAAGGTTCATCCCATGATAACCTTTCGAGCCACAATTGTTTCAAAAATGACTTGATCCAAAATGTGATAGGCGTAAGGAAGCCCAGTGGGTCGAAGGGGCGAGCGACATAAGAGAGAATGGTGCGTTTCGTAGGCACCGACACAAAGTTTTGAATACGATAAGAAAACGAGTCATTAACAGGATGCCATTGGAGTCCCAATATTTTAACAGCGGTAGAGTCGTCTTGGAATAACAACGGGTGCTCCAGGTGAGAAGATGGCAGCGTCGACAGCAGCGTGGGATCGCTGGAAGACCATTTCCTGAGCTCTAGTCCTGCCAGTGCGAAGATGTTAATAAGTTGCCGTATTAATTCCTGGGCGTCCTCGGACGTATCGGCGCCAGTGACGACATCATCAACGTACGTTTGATGAAGAATGGCGTGCGACGCAGCAGGGTAACAGTCGCCCTCATCTTTGACGAGTTGTTCGAGTGTTCGTAGGGCTAAATAAGCAGACGGGGTAAGCCCGTAGGTGACAGTGGCTAGTTCATACTCCATCAGTGGAGAATGAGGAGTCGGCCTGTACAAAATGTGCTGATGACGACGATCATCCTTGCGTACGGCAATTTGGCGGTACATCATTTTAAGATCCGCACAGACGGCGTGAACAAACAATCGAAACGAGATAATAACGTTGGACAGGTCCCTTTGTAACTTAGGGCCAGCCAGCAATTGCTGGTTTAAAGAATGCGCGTTGCAATCAGGCGCAGAAGCATTGAAAACTACACGTAATTTAGTAGTAGAACTATCGGCCTTGAAGACGCAATGATGTGGTATTAAATAATTCGAAGGCTTAACGGCAGGGTACATATGACCTAAAGTCATATATTCTTTCATGAACTGATGATATTGTCGTGCGACATCCGGTTGTCGGCTCAGACGGCGTTCCAGAGCATGATAACTAGCAAGAGCGACATTACGGTTTGACTTAAGTTCGACGGCGTCAGGTTTAAAAGGCAAAGCTACGACATATCTCCCAGTGGCGTCACGTTCAGTAGTGGTGGCAAATAAATTTTCGCAGAGCTGCTCATCAGGGCTCAACAAGTTAGTCTCGTTTACCTCTTCGATTTCCCAAAATCGTCGCATGTTTTCGTCGATAGACTTGAGCGAGGTAATAAACACGCGTGGTTGTTGTGGCGTACTGTAAGGTACAGATCCCATAATGACCCAACCTAAAAGTGTGTTAAGTGCCGAAGGTTGGCCATGAATGATGGTACGAGGCCCGTTGATAATTATTTGCGTGAAGACATCGGCGCCCAGTATAATGTCAACAGGGGCAGGTAAGTCGAACTGAGGATCAGCTAACGGTAAGTGCTGATATTGAGCGCTTAAAGCAGAGGATAATTTATCAGCTGGTAGCGGGTCAGTTATATGGTTGAGCACAGCGGCTTCCGTAGTCAGCATGACGCCCGCGTCATGTCGTGAGAATAAAATTAAAGTTACGTATTCGTGAATACGTGTAGACTTGGCAGCGACGCCAATCAACGACAGGTTCGATCTTCGAGTAGGCAGGCTCAACATATCGCTAGCTTGTTTCGTAATGGCAGATATCTGACTGCCGGGGCCGATAATAGCTCTTAGAAATCGAGGTTGACCATAATGGTCCTGTAGGACGACTTGCGCGGTACCCAACAGGGCGAGAGACGAGGTAATGTTGCATGACAAAGAACGAGGTTGAGCTTTAGTATCGATTGGATGGCTAGCGGTTGGCCTAAGGCGTCGTGGGGCGGCTAGTCATTGCTGCGGCGGTGCGTCGTTGTGCAGCAGTGTGTGATGTGCTTGGCTGCATTGTCTACAACGATGACGAGACTGACACTGAGCTTGATAATGAGAGCCGAGACAATTATAACAACGTTGTAATTTTGAAATAGCGTCAATGCGTTCCGCTATTGTAAGAGAAATAAATCGTTGACAATTAATGATGCTGTGACTTTCTCCGCAGTAGTAGCATTTACCTACATGCGTGGTAGGCATGTTAGACTGATTGAGGTTAAGCGGTGGCGAGCGATTGCGAAATGTTGACGTTCTAGGCGCACTCATAATAGGCTGGGCAAGTTAGGTTGCAGTGGTTGATTAACCGGTTGCATAGTGACTGGCGCAGCACGTTTGGACTGAATAGTACCTTGGGCGTCCTTATTCTGATGGCTATTGTCATTTGACGCTACTGATTGAAATCTAGGGCTGTGATCCAAAATGAGGTTAGGTTCAGACAAGTAATTATTCGGTTCAAGGGCCCCTTGAAATCCGGGTTTATTCATCGATGACACCAACATGCGGGGTCTTTGACCACGTCCGGCGTTTGCTACAACCACGGCAGCTGGTTGGCTAAGCATCTCCAGGGCTCTAGCCTGTTCAGTTATAAAGTCGTTCAATAATTTATATGTCGGCATGCGGTTAGTGCCTAGTCGGCTTTCAAAACTTAATCGTGTCTTGGCATCCAAATTATTAATTGCCATAGAGAACAATAAGAAATCCGCTAAGTCTTCGAGAGGTATAGCTCTTAATGCACAGACGGCATTAGAGTGCGCGGTTAAGAAACGATTTAGTTCCGCGGGTGAAGCATTATTGATGCGCTGAAAGTCTTTAATTATGTTAAAGTAATGATCTGCGAGACGTCGCGGGTTCGCGTATCGGTTACGCAACGCATTGTAAGCAATGTTGTAATTTGCTTCGGAGATGGAAAGTCCGGTGACGATGGCCAGTGCATCTCCCTTTAAGACGGACTTTAAGTATTGAAAACGTTGGATATTGCTAAGCGTCTCATTGTTATGTACCATAGAGTCGAACATAGAAATAAAATCTATCCAGTCGTCGCTCTGGCCCGAAAAGCTTGGCAAAGTTAGACTTGGAAGGTTAGGTGAAGTCGGTGTTGATTTGACAGGCGAGGTCGAGGTAACCTCCGTCTTAACGAGGTTAGGATATTTTACTATCATGGGCAGATAGGTGTCCTGAAATTGACGTTTTGCTATAAAGACATTCTTGACAAATTCGGAAGCTTGACTGTCAAAAGTCTGCTCCGCGCGGTCAAAAGTTTCGATAAATTCGACATGAAGGCGCCTGACTTCCTGCACTATGCCCTCAGACATTTCATTATCACCGAGCAAGCTGTTTACTTGCTCTAAATCACTGCATATAGCCTTCAACTTATCAAGGCAATATGCGTTGTTATTAGCCATCGTGACAAAATTTAAATTAACAAAAAACAAAATTTAAATTAAATTGCAATTATGTTTAAACCAAACCTAATGACTACACAATGGTACATTTAATTACGAAAAGTGGACTGTATAATAAAGTTAATAAAAGACATAACGTTTTACAAATCATAAGCATTAGATTAGAACGGCTGCAAGTTTTCCTTATTGACAGGATAAATCTACAGTGTAGCTACACGGATCAATATTGAGCCTATCTTGTTTAGTCAAGTGTTCCTTATCTGCGCAGGTGTCCCATAAATCTGCTGATAACAGCGGAAAGCAGCTGCAAGCTACAGCTTGTGACGTCACTACTGCGCATTGAATTTAGACAAAGAGGGAAGCGGGAAATTACACAGGATTATGTAATGCTTGCAACTCAGCTTATTACTGTGAAATTTAACACGCTTCGAAATTGTTCGCACAATAAATAACACTTATAAAACACTAATAAAACTTATTTATAAAGCAAATGCCTCGCTATTAAAACTGAATAAGTTTCGAGGTTACTGAGAACTTTAACACTTGTTCTTTGCACTTTAAATGTTTATAGGTCGCTACAATACAAAACCATCCGGCCCGACGGGACCAAAATGGAGGCGTCAGCTCCGCTAAAATATTAGAAAGAAGACGAAAGAGAGAGATAGTCGCGGTCGTTATTGTGATTGAAATTGTACATGAATAAAATTAAGGCTGGCGGAAAAAATGCCTAATCGACAAATAAACAATGTTTATCAATAATTAAGCCTCGGGAAAAATAGGCACAAGTTTATGCTAAAAGTATTTGGAACTGATTAACACTTACCCTAAGCTGAACAAAGGGGTTACGTGCACGGTAGGTTTGATGTCTTCTGGACTTCTGCAGCAGGGCCCTGGGTGAAGTGGTGATGGCCAGACGGCTCGTGCTGTAAAACTTAATAAAACGGAGTTCAATTCTCATGCTATTCACAATTGAAATAAGTCTTTAAATGATTGCGAGCGACTCCGTAACGGCGGCTTGTAACGGCGAGGTTAAAGGTGCATTCGAACACGGCACTTGGACTAAATAATGTACACTTTCGCGGTTAACGAGCATATAAAGCAAATACAATACGAAACACTTAAATTTAGACATACGCGGGGCGAACTTAACGTCCACGAGGTTAGCAAATAAGGTTAAACCCGCAACGGACGTGCTGGTCTGTCTACGGCAAGCAAAAGACTGGGGGGTAGGAAACTGTGTTAGGGTGGGGATTAGGCGCGCGCGGCAAGGGACAACGTGGTCTTAAACTATCGACGATAAACCAAAGATTGAGCTATCGAATAGACAAGGCACAGGCTGATTGAATTCGATACTGGAGCTGTTTAATCTACCAAAGCTGACTCCAACACCCATAAACTTAAAATAAAAGTAAATTTGTTTAAACGCTTTGGACGTGAGTTTTTGTGATGAACGGAAATACGGAACAAACAGTATTATAGTATTTATAATTGTCAAATTGGTAAAAACACTTCAATAGTATTTGCATCACTTCATTTTCAATACAAGATTACATGCAACAACTGTCCCAGCCTCTACGTAGGACAAGCAGGGAGATCATCTACCTCAAGATGCGAAGAACACATAAAAGAAATAAAAAAGTCACAACCCACATCAAATTTCGACATACACATACAAAACACACTACACTCACAGAATGACCTATACACCAATCTAAAATTGTTAAATTACATTAATAAAAGCAAAAACCATAACATAGTAGGAAACTATGAGATATATAAACACCATAAAAACTATCCATAGCACATTCTAAATTACAAAACACACTCCCAATCAAACACTATGTTTGAGCACACAATTAAAAAAAACTCTATGAACAATAACACACCACAGTACAAAAATACACACCTGAGCAAGACTCTTGTCAGTGATTCACAGCATTAATTAATGCGCTAACCTAGTGTGTAACGCGTCTGCTGAATAAAGCAGTAAGAGGTGCCTTTTTGCCAAGACTATACAAACAAGTGTAACAATGGTTATGTTTTATTAATATATAATTTTCATAGAATAGAGGGAACCGCTCTGGTCTAAAGTACTTAAAACCGTTCACAGTTCTACTGATGAACAAATTCTCTGGTAGTCCTTTTAATTGAAGGATTTCTTATACAAACTTGTAAAGTATGTTATAGGTGAACTTATTTTTATTATTATGGTGCTTTCTATCATTACTATTTGTGATCCGAATTGTTTTTTTATGCAAAAATAAAAAAGTCAAATAAAGTTATTAAAGATAATGTAAATTATATAAATACAGTATAAATATTATTGATGAGTTTTAAAATTGTATAAAATAAATTAATTAAAAACAATCAACTATCCAAATATCTTCTCAGAGCAATTAAAAAAAAAACTACTCAAAATTAAACTCAATGTAAATCAATTTACAGGAGGCATTAAATGTGACAAACCTGACTTCATGGTAAAATCATGACTGGCATTAAACATGGCCTCTTAAATAACATTATTCATTTGGAAATCGTATTTTGTGGAATATAAAAAAATATTACCATAAATTTTATTGGTATAAGGCTGTAGAGATCGTTTTATCAAAACGTATTATATACAAATAACAAGTTAAACACACATGAATTATTATTCATTACCAAATACGTGCTTTTCTTTAAACAAATAACGAAATTACAAGCCCTCACATACTCTTCCAACGATGCACTGAGTGGACCTTATCGTGAAATTGGTAATTACAAAATTTGACTGGTTAGAATAAAGAGAGGCTAGGGGTGGGAGGCTCGTAACTAAGTTTTATTTGTCTTGTATGTCAAATATGTAGTGTTCAAGTAGGGTTCTTGTGCCTGAGCCCAGGAGCTTGATATACGAACGAGTATAATGAGAAAAATTACCATTTATTAATATTACGTAAAATATTTCCTGGTTAGTCTCGTTGCAAAGTTATCAGAGGAAATCAAATATAATAGGCATTATATATATATATATATATATATATATATATATATATATATATATATATATATATATGTGTGTGTGTGTGTGTGTATGAATAGTTACTATCTGGAGTACATCCGTTCATTCTGCAGTCCATTAATTCGCAGTTCCAACGTTTCGCTAGAATCTCATCCAGCATAGACGAGATGAACCCAACAACAGTAGAAGAGCGAGTGAAACGTCGGAACTGCGAATTTATGGACTGCAGAATGAACGGATGTACTCCAGATAGTAACTATTTATCATATTTCTCCATCCGTGAAGGAATACGTATCAGCATATATATATATATATATATATATATATATATATATATATATATATATATATATATACAGTAAACTCCCGATTATCCGTGGGTGGATTAACCAGTTTGTGGATTATCCGGTTTCTGCCATTGTTTTGCAAATATTCAATTTTTATTCCAATCAGATTCATGTGTTTAAATTTCCAAACGGTGAATTACGACGTTTACAAATTATTTTCTGTATTTATTTTGTCCTCTGAAGATTATTTATGAATTGAACTAACCGGGGTCATTATTTGTGTAACGTATGGTATAATAATCGATTATCGATCGTTTTGTGTATTCTTTGTTCATAGCGGATTATCCGGGGAATTCTTTATCCGGCGTTGCCGGGCCACCCTATTCCACGGATAATCGGGTGTTTACTGTATATATATATATATATATATATATATATATATATATATATATATATATATATATTATATCCTTTAATGTATAACTACGAAATAAATTTTAAAAATTAGCAAACGTATATTATAAGACTTTTGCAACTCTCTATTAGGAATTAAATATGTTATGACACAGGGAAACATAGTGACTTATGGGATTTAGTATATCGCCTTCAGTTTTTTTCCTTTAAAGAGATCATGTATGTATTCAGGATTATGGACACTTGTTTGACAAAATTGTGAATAATGATTTTTTCTAATTAATGATGTAGTTAGTTCATACTTTAATAGAATATAGTTTTTATAGTATGAAATAAAATAAGTTAATCAACAGAAAATACTTATATTTAAAAAAACTACTAAACACAAATTCATTTCATCTATCTCAATAGAGGCTAATTTTAAAAAAGTGTAACAATTGCTTCAAAACGTTTTCATTTTGAAACTTTTGTTTAAAATAAATAATTTATAATCATTAAAATTCAGTAAGGTAGCAATTATTGAAATATCAGTTATTATATTTACTAACGGAAACAGAATATTTAATAATAACGCTTTAACTAACAATGAACAATAAATAAAGTAACATAACCTTGGCCTCAAACCATTTGTTGTATAACATAACCTATAACCTACATCAACTGTAGTATAAAAACACATGTTAGTACTTAATTCGTTCTAAATCTGACGCGATATAATCTGTACAGACGACTAATGAAAGAGTTTTATTCGTGTCAAAAAAAGACCCGTCTAAAGACTTATTGTTTACTTCAATACGCCTAATATTTCTACATCTTAATGTAAAACACAATTATTTAATCCAATTTTCTTAACTTTCATAAAGTTATTTTGAAATATTTAATTCAAAGTCAAGGATTTTTAAAGTAGTTTTACATTTTAATATGCAATGCATTTCAATAAAACTTTCATAAATTATTTTACCGTAATACATAAAGTAGGTTAACTGAGCAAAAAATCATTGAACTGAAATCACCTTCTCTTTAGACATATCTAGGCTTCCTATATAATTATATTTTATACTGTCACGAGTTTGTAGGTTTTCTTAATATAAAGGTCGTGTAATCAGTATCGCTTATAAAATGTTTACTTAAATAAAACGCTAAAAATATTTCAGTCTACTTAAACTTTATTTATTGTCTGTCAATAACTATTAATTGTGTCTACGGTTAACGACAGATAACAGATGAATTCATGCTAATACAAATACACTCTACGTCTCGGTTTTCTATCCGAAACTCCTGTTGAAGAGCTAAAAGTTTATTAATTTATTATTAGGTCATAATTTACAGTTATTACATTCATAAGCAATACTACATTATTCACATTATTGAATTAAATAGTTTTCCATGTTTATATGAATCTTTAGTGGGTAAAATATAAAGTGAAATTTAACATTTGTGTATATATTTTTGAATTTACTTAGGCATTGCTTGTATTTTAATAGTAACAGTTATTTATTATTTAAATGGTACATCTGTTATTAGTACGTAAGTAAGAGTTTGACTTTTTATCTGTGTTTTGTCTGTTAGTTTTGATCAAAACTTGACTTGTCTAGTAGTGTAATTGACTTGCAAGTGTTTAAAGAATAATGAAATATTTGATATTAATGATGATAAAATTACTGTTTATGAATGTAAAACTGTAAACAATGTTTAGATATTAAATAAATAAACGTTTAGCTCCTGAAAAGAATTTTCGGATAGAAAATTGAAACGTATAGTGTGTCTGTAATAGCATTAATTGGTCTATCATCTGTCATTAACCTTAAACATACTTGAAATTTTATTTCAGGAATTGTTGTTTCTTAAAACTGTTTGTTTATATTTGTAACTCGTTGTACATAATTATAAAGACAGTTGCCAGCGGTAACAATTAATTGCATTGATTTGACTTCTTTAGAATCACTTTAGAGAAAAAACTGCAGATACGGTGATCTGTTTTCAAATTCAAAGAAATAGAGAGACCTTGACAAGTGCTCATACCCTTAAAGATTAGAGAACAAGTTTAATTTAAAAGGAAAATATTACTCACCTAATAGTTATTGGTATCTCGTGGTAAATCTAAAATGCTGATAAAAATGGGGCTAAAGTAATAAAAACGTTCAATCGTATCTTTATTTGTGACTTTTAAGCTGGAATCGGAAATGGTTTACTTCTCGAATGTAAAAGGTTTTTATTAGAGCGAGAAATGACGCTCGTAGTAGATATGATAATAACTCACTTCCTGGAAAATTAGGGTTAATAATTAGTTCGAAAAGGCTGACATTACATTTTCTTCGAGGCTCACTGATATTTCATACACATACGTTCGGCCCTTTCACCTCGGTAAGTTTTTTTTTAATTTGAAATGTGATTTTGCTTATTACCAAAATATTTCATTTTACTTACTAGGCTCTAGTTCTACGCCACAGCTCAGGCAGATTACTGTCCGTCTGTAACGGTCTTCATATCTTGAGGCTACAACTAGGTTACTTGTGAAATAAGCATTGAAAGTTATAAAATACAAAGTTAAACTATTTAAACTAGCAGAGTCTTATTAAATTATTATTTAAAGGCTTATTAAATTAAGATGTATCTGATTTATGTGCTCGTTAAATAATTGCTCACTTAATCTTCAATTAAAACAAATCAAACATATTTTGTTTAGCAAAAAAATTATAAAAGTACAAACCAAAATACATATTTCTGAGACATTGCATTAGTTACTGATTTGTGGATATTTAACAATTTACTTATGAGAAAATTTACATATTAACAAATCAATGGCTGAAATGACTCTGTTTTCGAGTTTGCTTGTTTGCTCTTTTCATAATTAATTCTTACAATTTAAACTGAAAACAAATGCACCAAATAATGCATAAATTACATTTATGTACGCATTGAAAAATTTAAAGTTTAATTATTTTATACTAAACTCTTTAGGCATTTAAATTTTGTAATTTCGCATCCTTCTATTGGAAACATCCACACAATATTCCCTCGGTCCTGATTTTGAAAAGGTTTCAGTAACTCAGCGTTCCATCTTCGTCATTGGCAATATGCGCTGTCTTCTATATTCTGATTACAAGAAATTATAAAATGACTATTACATTAAAAATTAAAAACAAAACATTTCCTGACTCCTCGCACTACAAGACATGTTTCTATTCCTACATCTTGGTTACGAGAGTTACCTATCGCTGTTACATTAAAAAATTAAAATAAAACACTTCTTCGCTCCTCGAACTACAAGACATGTTTCTTCCCTTACATTTTGGTTATGAGAGACTTCAATTATCGGTAGCAAGCAAGCGTCCTAGTTACCGCGCATCGATGTGCGCATATTACTTTAATTTTAGTTTCAAACTCTTCCTACAGATGCCACTACCAACCAGAGATTTGATTTATTTCTAACAAATCACAATTTTTTTAATCTAGTTCTATTATTGTTACATTTTTTAATACATTGTCGTTCGTTTTCTGAAATTTCCTTTTTTATTATGTAACAACATCTAAAATGTGTTACAACATTAATATTACATAGCAACTATTCTTTAGCTTAGCATGCGAGGTTATGTGAGTAACAAATAAAAGACTTACACAAAAATCACAAGTAATCATTTATTTACTCAGACTCATTTCTGAGTTATAAGTTAGAGTTTGTTGTATCAACACTGATTGATGTTGATGACTCTGTCATTAACCTCTTCTGAATATATGAATGAATACTTGTGAGTTTAGTGTACATCTTTTATTTGTTACTATTAATGTTAGTTGTAGCAACACTGGTTGATGATGATGACTTTGTCATTAAACTCTTCTGAACACATGTAAGATTACTTGTGAGTTTTGTGTACGTCTTTTATTTGTTACTAATTATGTTAGCTGTAGCAACACTGGTTGATGATGATGATTTGTCATTAAACTCTTCTGAATATATATATGATTACTTGTGAATTTTGTGAACGTCTTTTATTTGATAATATTAATGTTAGCTGTAGCAACACTGGTTGATGATGATGACTTTGTCATTAACCTCTTCTGAATATATATATGATTACTTGTGAGTTTTGTGTACGTCTTTTATTTCTTACTATTAATGTTAGTTGTAGCAACACTGGTTGATGATGATGACTTTATCATTAACCTCTTCTGAATATATGTATGATTACTTGTGAGTTTTGTGTACGTCTTTTATTTGTTACTATTAATGTTAGTTATGGCAACACTGGTTGATGATGACGACATTGTCAATAACCTCTTCTGAATATATATATATATATGATTACTTGTGAGTTTTGTGTACGTATTTTATTTGTTACTATTAATGTTAGTTGTGGCAACACTGGTTGATGATGATGACTTTGTCATTAAACTCTTCTGAATATATATATGATTACTTGTGAGTTTTGTGTACGCCTTTTATTTGTTACTATTACTGTTAGTTGTGGCAACACTGGTTGATGATGATGACTTTGTCATTAACCTCTTCTGAATATATATATGATTACTTGTAACTTTTGTGTACGTCTTTTATTTGTTACTATTAATGTTAGTTATAGCAACACTGGTTGATGATGATGACTTAGTCATTAACTCTTCTGAATATATGTGTGATTATTTGTGAGTTTTGTGTACGTCTTTTATTTGTTACTATTAATATTAGCTGTAGCAACAATAGTTGATGATGATGACTTTATCATTAAACTCTTCTGAATATATATATATATATATATATATATATATATATATATATATATATGATTACTTGTGAGTTTGGTGTACGTCTTTTATTTGTTACTATTAATGTTAGTTGTAGCAACACTGGTTGATGATGATGACTTTGTCATTAACCTCTTCTGAATATATGTATGATTACTTGTGAGTTTTGTGTACGTCTTTTATTTGTTACTAATAATGTTACTTGTAGCAACACTGGTTGATGATGATGACTTTGTCATTCACCACTTCTGAAAATATATATGATTACTTGTTAGTTTTGTGTACGTCTTTTATTTGTTACTAATAATGTTAGTTGTAGCAACACTGGTTGATGATGATGACTTTGTCATTCACCACTTCTGAAAATATATGTGATTACTTGAGAGTGTTGTGTACGTCTTTTATTTGTTACTATTAATGTTAGCTGTAGCAACACTGGTTGATGATGATGACTTTGTCATTAACCTCTTCTGAATATATATATATTATTACTTGTGAGTTTTGTGTACGTCTTTTGTTTGTTACTATTAATGTTAGCTGTAGCAACACTGGTTGATGATGATGACTTTGTCATTAAACACTTCTGAATATGTATATGATTACTTGTGAGCTTTGTGTACATCTTTTATTTGTTACTATTAATTTTAGTTATGGCAACACTGGTTGATGATGATGACTTTGTCATTAAACACTTCTGAATATATATGTGATTACTTGTGAGTTTTGTGTACGTCTTTTATTTGTTACTATTAATGTTAGCTGTAGCAACACTGGTTGATGATGATGACTTTGTCATTAACCTCTTCTGAATATATGTATGATTACTTGTGAGTTTTGTGTACGTCTTTTATTTGTTACTATTAATGTTAGCTGTAGCAACACTGGTTGATGATGATGACTTTGTCATTAACCTCTTCTGAATATATATATGATTACTTGTGAGTTTTGTGTACGTCTTTTATTTGTTACTATTAATGTTAGCTGTAGCAACACTGGTTGATGATGATGACTTTGTCATTAACCTCTTCTGAATATATGTTTGATTACTTGTGAGTTTTGTGTACGTCTTTTATTTGTTGCTATTAATGATAGCTGTAGCAACACTGGTTGGTGATGATGACTTTGTCATTAAACTCTTCTGAATATATGTGTGATTACTTGTGAGTTTCGTGTACGTCTTTTATTTGTTACTATTAATGTTTGCTGTAGCAACACCTTTTGATGATGATGACTTTGTCATTAAACTCTTCTGAATATATATATATATATATATATATATATATATATATATATATATATATATATATATGATTACTTGTGAGTTTGGTGTACGTCATTTATTTGTTAATATTAATGTTAGCTGTAGCAACACTGGTTGATGATGATGACTTTGTCATTAAACACTTCTGAATATATATATGATTACTTGTGAGTTTTGTGTACGCCTTTTATTTGTTACTATTACTATTAGTTGTGGCAACACTGGTTGATGATGATGACTTTGTCATTAACCTCTTCTGAATATATATATATATATGATTACTTGTAAGTTTTGTGTACGCCTTTTATTTGTTACTATTCCTATTAGTTGTGGCAACACTGGTTGATGATGATGACTTTGTCATTAACCTCTTCTGAATATATATATTATTACTTGTGAGTTTTGTGTACGTCTTTTGTTTGTTACTATTAATGTTAGCTGTAGCAACACTGGTTGATGATGATGAATTTATCATTAAACACTTCTGAATATATATATGATTACTTGTGAGTTTTGTGTACGTCTTTTATTTGTTACTATTAATGTTAGTTGTGGCAACACTGGTTGATGATGAGGATTTTGTCATTAAACTCTTCTGAATATATGTGTGATTACTTATGAGTTTTGTGTACGCCTTTTATTTGTTACTATTACTATTAGTTGTGGCAACACTGGTTGATGATGATGACTTTGTCATTAACCTCTTCTGAATATATATATATATATATATATGATTACTTGTAAGTTTTGTGTACGCCTTTTATTTGTTACTATTCCTATTAGTTGTGGCAACACTGGTTGATGATGATGACTTTGTCAATAACCTCTTCTGAATATATATATTATTACTTGTGAGTTTTTTGTACGTCTTTTGATTGTTACTATTAATGTTAGCTGTAGCAACACTGGTTGATGATGATGACTTTATCATTAAACACTTCTGAATATGTATATGATTACTTGTGAGTTTTGTGTACGTCTTTTATTTGTTACTATTAATGTTAGTTGTGGCAACACTGGTTGATGATGAGGATTTTGTCACTAAACTCTTCTGAATATATGTGTGATTACTTGTGAGTTTTGTGTACGTCTTTTATTTGTTACTATTAATGTTAGTTGTAGCAATACTGGTTGTGATGATGACTTTGTCATTAAACACTTCTGAATATATATATATATGATTACTTGTGAGCTTTGTGTACATCTTTTATTTGTTACTATTAATTTTAGTTATGGCAACACTGGTTGATGATGATGACTTTGTCATTAAAAACTTCTGAATATATATGTGATTACTTGTGAGTTTTGTGTACGTTTTTTATTTGTTACTATTAATGTTAGCTGTAGCAACACTGGTTGATGATGATGACTTTGTCATTAACCTCTTCTGAATATATGTATGATTACTTGTGAGCTTTGTGTACGTCTTTTATTTGTTACTATTAATGTTAGCTGTAGCAACACTGGTTGATGATGATGACTTTGTCATTAACCTCTTCTGAATATATGTGTGATTACTTGTGAGTTTTGTGTACGTCTTTTATTTGTTACTATTAATGTTAGTTGTGGCAACACTGGTTGATGATGATGACTTTGTCATTAACCTCTTCTGAATATATGTGTGATTACTTGTGAGTTTTGTGTACGTCTTTTATTTGTTACTATTAATGTTAGCTGTATTAACACTGGTTGATGATGATGACTTTGTCATTAACCTCTTCTGAATATATGTGTGATTACTTGTGAGTTTTGTGTACGTCTTTTATTTGTTGCTATTAATGTTAGCTGTAGCAACACTGGTTGATGATGATGACTTTGTCATTAAACTCTTCTGAATATATGTGTGATTACTTGTGAGTTTTGTGTACGTCTTATATTTGTTACTATTAATGTTTGCTGTAGCAACACCGGTTGATGATGATGACTTTGTCATTAACCTCTTCTGAATATATGTATGATTACTTGTGAGTTTTGTGTACGTCTTTTATTTGTTACTAATAATGTTACTTGTAGCAACACTGGTTGATGATGATGACTTTGTCATTCACCACTTCTGAAAATATATATGATTACTTGTTAGTTTTGTGTACGTCTTTTATTTGTTACTAATAATGTTAGTTGTAGCAACACTGGTTGTTGATGATGACTTTGACATTACCCTCTTCTGAATATATATATGATTACTTGTGAGTTTTGTGTACGTCTTTTATTTGTTACTAATAATGTTACTTGTAGCAACACTGGTTGATGATGATGACTTTGTCATTCACCACTTCTGAAAATATATGTGATTACTTGAGAGTGTTGTGTACGTCTTTTATTTGTTACTATTAATGTTAGCTGTAGCAACACTGGTTGATGATGATGACTTTGTCATTAACCTCTTCTGAATATATATATATTATTACTTGTGAGTTTTGTGTACGTCTTTTGTTTGTTACTATTAATGTTAGCTGTAGCAACACTGGTTGATGATGATGACTTTGTCATTAAACACTTCTGAATATGTATATGATTACTTGTGAGCTTTGTGTACATCTTTTATTTGTTACTATTAATTTTAGTTATGGCAACACTGGTTGATGATGATGACTTTGTCATTAAACACTTCTGAATATATATGTGATTACTTGTGAGTTTTGTGTACGTCTTTTATTTGTTACTATTAATGTTAGCTGTAGCAACACTGGTTGATGATGATGACTTTGTCATTAACCTCTTCTGAATATATGTATGATTACTTGTGAGTTTTGTGTACGTCTTTTATTTGTTACTATTAATGTTAGCTGTAGCAACACTGGTTGATGATGATGACTTTGTCATTAACCTCTTCTGAATATATATATGATTACTTGTGAGTTTTGTGTACGTCTTTTATTTGTTACTATTAATGTTAGCTGTAGCAACACTGGTTGATGATGATGACTTTGTCATTAACCTCTTCTGAATATATGTTTGATTACTTGTGAGTTTTGTGTACGTCTTTTATTTGTTGCTATTAATGATAGCTGTAGCAACACTGGTTGGTGATGATGACTTTGTCATTAAACTCTTCTGAATATATGTGTGATTACTTGTGAGTTTCGTGTACGTCTTTTATTTGTTACTATTAATGTTTGCTGTAGCAACACCTTTTGATGATGATGACTTTGTCATTAAACTCTTCTGAATATATATATATATATATATATATATATATATATATATATATATATATATATGATTACTTGTGAGTTTGGTGTACGTCATTTATTTGTTAATATTAATGTTAGCTGTAGCAACACTGGTTGATGATGATGACTTTGTCATTAAACACTTCTGAATATATATATGATTACTTGTGAGTTTTGTGTACGCCTTTTATTTGTTACTATTACTATTAGTTGTGGCAACACTGGTTGATGATGATGACTTTGTCATTAACCTCTTCTGAATATATATATATATATGATTACTTGTAAGTTTTGTGTACGCCTTTTATTTGTTACTATTCCTATTAGTTGTGGCAACACTGGTTGATGATGATGACTTTGTCATTAACCTCTTCTGAATATATATATTATTACTTGTGAGTTTTGTGTACGTCTTTTGTTTGTTACTATTAATGTTAGCTGTAGCAACACTGGTTGATGATGATGAATTTATCATTAAACACTTCTGAATATATATATGATTACTTGTGAGTTTTGTGTACGTCTTTTATTTGTTACTATTAATGTTAGTTGTGGCAACACTGGTTGATGATGAGGATTTTGTCATTAAACTCTTCTGAATATATGTGTGATTACTTATGAGTTTTGTGTACGCCTTTTATTTGTTACTATTACTATTAGTTGTGGCAACACTGGTTGATGATGATGACTTTGTCATTAACCTCTTCTGAATATATATATATATATATATATGATTACTTGTAAGTTTTGTGTACGCCTTTTATTTGTTACTATTCCTATTAGTTGTGGCAACACTGGTTGATGATGATGACTTTGTCAATAACCTCTTCTGAATATATATATTATTACTTGTGAGTTTTTTGTACGTCTTTTGATTGTTACTATTAATGTTAGCTGTAGCAACACTGGTTGATGATGATGACTTTATCATTAAACACTTCTGAATATGTATATGATTACTTGTGAGTTTTGTGTACGTCTTTTATTTGTTACTATTAATGTTAGTTGTGGCAACACTGGTTGATGATGAGGATTTTGTCACTAAACTCTTCTGAATATATGTGTGATTACTTGTGAGTTTTGTGTACGTCTTTTATTTGTTACTATTAATGTTAGTTGTAGCAATACTGGTTGTGATGATGACTTTGTCATTAAACACTTCTGAATATATATATATATATGATTACTTGTGAGCTTTGTGTACATCTTTTATTTGTTACTATTAATTTTAGTTATGGCAACACTGGTTGATGATGATGACTTTGTCATTAAAAACTTCTGAATATATATGTGATTACTTGTGAGTTTTGTGTACGTTTTTTATTTGTTACTATTAATGTTAGCTGTAGCAACACTGGTTGATGATGATGACTTTGTCATTAACCTCTTCTGAATATATGTATGATTACTTGTGAGCTTTGTGTACGTCTTTTATTTGTTACTATTAATGTTAGCTGTAGCAACACTGGTTGATGATGATGAGTTCGTCATTAACCTCTTCTGAATATATGTGTGATTACTTGTGAGTTTTGTGTACGTCTTTTATTTGTTACTATTAATGTTAGTTGTGGCAACACTGGTTGATGATGATGACTTTGTCATTAACCTCTTCTGAATATATGTGTGATTACTTGTGAGTTTTGTGTACGTCTTTTATTTGTTACTATTAATGTTAGCTGTATTAACACTGGTTGATGATGATGACTTTGTCATTAACCTCTTCTGAATATATGTGTGATTACTTGTGAGTTTTGTGTACGTCTTTTATTTGTTGCTATTAATGTTAGCTGTAGCAACACTGGTTGATGATGATGACTTTGTCATTAAACTCTTCTGAATATATGTGTGATTACTTGTGAGTTTTGTGTACGTCTTATATTTGTTACTATTAATGTTTGCTGTAGCAACACCGGTTGATGATGATGACTTTGTCATTAAACTCTTCTGAATATATATATATATATATATATATATATATATGATTACTTGTGAGTTTGGTGTACGTCTTTTATTTGTTAATATTAATGTTAGCTGTAGCAACACTGGTTGATGATGATGACTTTGTCATTAAACACTTCTGAATATATATATGATTACTTGTGAGTTTTGTGTACGCCTTTTATTTGTTACTATTACTATTAGTTGTGGCAACACTGGTTGATGATGATAAGTATGTCATTAACCTCTTCTGAATATATATATATATATGATTACTTGTAAGTTTTGTGTACGCCTTTTATTTGTTACTATTCCTATTAGTTGTGGCAACACTGGTTGATGATGATGACTTTGTCATTAAACTCTTCTGAATATATGTATGATTACTTGTGAGTTTTGTGTACGTCTTTTATTTGTTACTATTAATGTTAGCTGTAGCAACAATGGTTGATGATGATGACTTTGTCATTAAACTCTTCCGAATATATATATATGATTACTTGTGAGTTTGGTGTACGTCTTTTATTTGTTAATATTAATGTTAGCTGTAGCAACACTGGTTGATGACGATGACTTTGTCATTAAACTCTTCTGAATATATATATGATTACTTGTGAGTTTTGTGTACGTCTTTTATTTGTTACTATTAATGTTAGCTGTAGCAATACTGGTTGATGATGATGGCTTTGTCATTAACCTCTTCTGATTATATATATGATTACTTGTGAGTTTTGTGTACGTCTTTTATTTGTTACTATTAATGTTAGCTGTAGCAACACTGGTTGATGATGATGACTTTGTCATTAACCTTTTCTGAATATATGTGTGATTACTTGTGAGATTTGTGTACGTCTTTTATTTGTTGCTATTAATGTTAGCTGTAGCAACACTGGTTGATGATGATGACTTTGTCATTAAACTCTTCTGAATATATGTGTGATTACTTGTGAGTTTTGTGTACGTCTTATATTTGTTACTATTAATGTTTGCTGTAGCAACACCGGTTGATGATGATGACTTTGTCATTAAACTCTTCTGAATATATATATATATATATATATATATATATATATATATATATATATATATATATGATTACTTGTGAGTTTGGTGTACGTCTTTTATTTGTTAATATTAATGTTAGCTGTAGCAACACTGGTTGATGATGATGACTTTGTCATTAAACACTTCTGAATATATATATGATTACTTGTGAGTTTTGTGTACGCCTTTTATTTGTTACTATTACTATTAGTTGTGGCAACACTGGTTGATGATGATGAGTTTGTCATTAACCTCTTCTGAATATATATATATATATATATATATATATATATATATATATATATATATATATATGATTACTTGTAAGTTTTGTGTACGCCTTTTATTTGTTACTATTCCTATTAGTTGTGGCAACACTGGTTGATGATGATGACTTTGTCATTAAACTCTTCTGAATATATGTATGATTACTTGTGAGTTTTGTGTACGTCTTTTATTTGTTACTATTAATGTTAGCTGTAGCAACAATGGTTGATGATGATGACTTTGTCATTACACTCTTCCGAATATATATATATATGATTACTTGTGAGTTTGGTGTACGTCTTTTGTTAATATTAATGTTAGCTGTAGCAACACTGGTTGATGATGATGACTTTGTCATTAAACTCTTCTGAATATATATATGATTACTTGTGAGTTTTGTGTACGTCTTTTATTTGTTACTATTAATGTTAGCTGTAGCAATACTGGTTGATGATGATGGCTTTGTCATTAACCTCTTCTGATTATATATATGATTACTTGTGAGTTTTGTGTACGTCTTTTATTTGTTGCTATTAATGTTAGCTGTAGCAACACTGGTTGATGATCACGACTTTGTCATTAAACTCTTCTGAATATATGTGTGATTACTTGTGAGTTTTGTGTACGTCTTTTATTTGTTACTATTAATGTTTGCTGTAGCAACACTGGTTGATGATGATGACTTTGTCATTAAACTCTTCTGAATATATGTGTGATTACTTGTGAGTTTTGTGTACGTCTTTTATTTGTTACTATTAATGTTAGCTGTAGCAACACTGGTTGATGATGATGACTTTATCATTAAACTCTTCTGAATATATATATGATTACTTGTGAGTTTTGTGTATGCCTTTTATTTGTTACTATTACTATTAGTTGTGGCAACACTGATTGATGATGATGACTTTGTCATTAACCCCTTCTGAATATACATATGATTACTTGTAAGTTTTGTGTACGTCTTTTATTTGTTACTAATAATGTTACTTGTAGCAACACTGGTTGATGATGATGACTTTGTCATTCAACACTTCTGAAAATATATGTGATTACTTGTGAGTTTTGTGTACGTCTTTTATTTGTTACTATTAATGTTAGCTGTAGCAACACTGTTTGATGATGATGACTTTGTCATTAACCTCTTCTGAATATATGTGTGATTACTTGTGAGTTTTGTGTACGTCTTTTATTTGTTGCTATTAATGTTAGCTGTAGCAACACTGGTTGATGATGATGACTTTGTCATTAAACTCTTCTGAATATATGTGTGATTACTTGTGAGTTTTGTGTACGTCTTTTATTTGTTACTATTAACGTTTGCTGTAGCAACACTGGTTGATGATGATGACTTTGTCATTAAACTCTTCTGAATATATGTGTGATTACTTGTGAGTTTTGTGTACGTCTTTTATTTGTTACTATTAATGTTAGTTGTAGCAACACTGATTGATGATGATGACTTTGTCATTAAACTCTTCTGAATATATGTATGATTTCTTGTGAGTTTTGTGTAAGTCTTTTATTTGTTACTATTAATGTTAGCTGTAGCAACAATGGTTGATGATGATGACTTTGTCAATAAACTCTTCCGAATATATATATATGATTACTTGTGAGTTTGGTGTACGTCTTTTATTTGTTAATATTAATGTTAGCTGTAGCAACACTGGTTGATGATGATGACTTTATCATTAAACTCTTCTCAATATATATATGATTACTTGTGAGTTTTGTGTACGCCTTTTATTTGTTACTATTACTATTAGTTGTGGCAACACTGGTTGATGATGATGACTTTGTCATTAACCCCTTCTGAATATATATATGATTACTTGTAAGTTTTGTGTACGCCTTTTATTTGTTACTATTAGTATTAGTTGTGGCAACACTGGTTGATGATGATGACTTTGACATTACCCTCTTCTGAATATATATATGATTACTTGTGAGTTTTGTGTACGTCTTTTATTTGTTACTAATAATGTTACTTGTAGCAACACTGGTTGATGATGATGACTTTGTCATTCAACACTTCTGAAAATATATGTGATTACTTGTGAGTTTTGTGTATGTCTTTTATTTGTTACTATTAATGTTAGCTGTAGCAACACTGGTTGATGATGATGACTTTGTCATTAAACACTTCTGAATATATATATGATTACTTGTTAGTTTTGTGTACGTCTTTTATTTGTTACTATTAATGTTAGTTGTGGCAAAACTGGTTGATGATGATGATTTTGTCATTAAACTCTTCTGAATATATGTGTGATTACTTGTGAGTTTTGTGTACGTCTTTTATTTGTTACTATTAATGTTAGTTGTAGCAACACTGGTTGTGATGATGACTTTGTCATTAAACGCTTCTGAATATATATATGATTACTTGTGAGTTTTGTGTACGTCTTTTATTTGTTACTATTAATGTTAGCTGTAGCAACACTGGTTGATGATGATGACTTTGTCAATAACCTCTTCTGAATATATATATATGATTACTTGTGAGTTTTGTGTACGTCTTTTATTTGTTACTATTAATGTTAGCTGTAGCAACACTGGTTGATGATGATGACTTTGTCACTAACCTCTTCTGAATATATGTATGATTACTTGTGAGTTTTGTGTACGTCTTTTATTTGTTACTATAATGTTAGCTGTAGCAACACTGGTTGATGATGATGACTTTGTCATTAACCTCTTCTGAATATATGTATGATTACTTGTGAGTTTTGTGTTCGTCTTTTATTTGCTTCTATTAATGTTAGTTGTAGCAACACTGGTTGATGATGATGGCTTTGTCATTAACCTCTTCTGAATATATATATGATTACTTGTGAGTTTTGTGTACGTCTTTTATTTGTTACTATTAATGTTAGTTGTAGCAACACTGGTTGATGATGATGACTTTGACATTACCCTCTTCTGAATATATATATGATTACTTGTGAGTTTTGTGTACGTCTTTTATTTGTTACTAATAATGTTACTTGTAGCAACACTGGTTGATGATGATGACTTTGTCATTCACCACTTCTGAAAATATATGTGATTACTTGTGAGTTTTGTGTATGTCTTTTATTTGTTACTATTAATGTTAGCTGTAGCAACACTGGTTGATGATGATGACTTTGTCATTAAACACTTCTGAATATATATATGATTACTTGTTAGTTTTGTGTACGTCTTTTATTTGTTACTATTAATGTTAGTTGTGGCAACACTGGTTGATGATGATGATTTTGTCATTAAACTCTTCTGAATATATGTGTGATTACTTGTGAGTTTTTTGTACGTCTTTTATTTGTTACTATTAATGTTAGTTGTAGCAACACTGGTTGTGATGATGACTTTGTCATTAAACACTTCTGAATATATATATGATTACTTGTGAGTTTTGTGTACGTCTTTTATTTGTTACTATTAATGTTAGCTGTAGCAACACTGGTTGATGATGATGACTTTGTCAATAACCTCTTCTGAATATATATATGATTACTTGTGAGTTTTGTGTACGTCTTTTATTTGTTACTTTTAATGTTAGCTGTAGCAACACTGGTTGATGATGATGACTTTGTCACTAACCTCTTCTGAATATATGTATGATTACTTGTGAGTTTTGTGTACGTCTTTTATTTGTTACTATTAATGTTAGCTGTAGCAACACTGGTTGATGATGATGACTTTGTCATTAACCACTTCTGAATATATGTGTGATTACTTGTGAGTTTTGTGTACGTCTTTTATTTGTTACTATTAATGTTAGTTGCGGCAACACTGGTTGATGATGATGACTTTGTCATTAACCTCTTCTGAATATATATATGATTACTTGTGAGTTTTGTGTACGTCTTTTATTTGTTACTATTAATGTTAGCTGTAGCAATACTGGTTGATGATGATGACTTTGTCATTAACCTCTTCTAATTATATATATGATTACTTGTGAGTTTTGTGTACGTCTTTTATTTGTTACTAATAATGTTAGCTGTAGCAACACTGGTTGATGATGATGGCTTTGTCATTAACCTCTTCCGAATATATGTGTGATTACTTGTGAGTTTTGTGTACGTCTTTTATTTGTTGCTATTAATGTTAGCTGTAGCAACACTGGTTGATGATGATGACTTTGTCATTAAACTCTTTTGAATATATGTGTGATTACTTGTGAGTTTTGTGTACGGGTCTTTTATTTGTTACTTTTAATGTTTGCTGTAGCAACACTGGTTGATGATGATGACTTTGTCATTAAACTCTTCTGAATATATGTGTGATTACTTGTGAGTTTTGTGTGCGTCTTTTGTTTGTTACTATTAATGTTAGTTGTAGCAACACTGATTGACGATGATGACTTTGTCATTAAACTCTTCTGAATATATGTATGATTACTTGTGAGTTTTGTGTACTTCTTTTATTTGTTACTATTATTGTTAGTTGTAGCAACACTGGTTGATGATGATGACATTGTCATTAACCTCTTCTGAAATATATATATATATATATATATTTATATATATATATATATATATATATATATATACATAACTTTACTTCTGAGTTTTGTGTGTAGGTATTTTATTTGTTACTATTCATGTTACATTTGAATGTTTCTATTATACAGCATATTATTCTGGTATGTACTGATATGCATATTTAAAATATATACATCATTCAAATTATGTGTATATTGTTTATAAATTTATTTTGCTCTTACACTAGTTTCTTATTGTGTAATAACGTTTAACCTATGACATCTAACGAGTAACTTTACTTTAAACTTTATATTATATAGGTGAGTCAGAGAAAACACACTTACTAGAAAAGGTGGTTAAAACAAAACCAAGTGAGTTTGGAGATTTTTCTTCCTATTAACTAAGAACACAATAGAATGTAATAATTTGAAATAATATCGAGAAAATGTTTAAAAAGGTCATTGACATTGCTGCACAGGTAATGAGCAAACATTGGAATCAACAGTGGAGGTCAAAAGTACAATTATAAGTGACAATTTGAACTTTTTGAACTATCTTTTTTATAAATACAAACTTGCATGTTTACATTAAATTATAATATTTATTTTGATAAAAATAAATATAAAAATAAAATTTATCCAATCTAAATAACAATAAAAGAAAACTGACAAAGTTTTAGAGAAATAATCATTAAAATATACTTGTATATGACTCGTATCGTAATTAAAGTATCTTCATTTAATTTCAATGTTACACATCTGTTAAATTCCCGATCTTCTTTCAACACACGCCCGGAATCATGTGATTACTCTGCGAAGTTGGAGCAGATATCAATTTGCATACGTCAATATTATCCCACTTTGGAAATAGAAAACTAATTAAATATCACCATTAGGAAAGGTATTCTGAAGTATGCTTGTTAAAGGGCAATATGATTGTGTTTGATGGTCACGTAATTACCGAAGAAAAAATATATTCAATTTTTAATTTTAATTAATCAGTACGAAATATATAATCAACTATTTTGTGTATTGTGTGTTTTGCCTGTATCAACCCCCTGACAAGATTATGAGTTGACAGATCCAACCCTCTCATCAAAATCTAGATGACCAATAGAAAATATGATCCTTTATGAATAGTAAATTTTGAACCTCTGCTCCATAAGGAAAGTCTCCCCGTGAAACTCGTCCTCGGACTTGTGTACACCTAAATAACTTGCCCCTAGTTGTGTTTTTGTTACTCAGGGACTGAAATTAACAACATTTGTTTAACATAAATAATAAGTCTATACTCTAGTGCATATCTTTCATAAATATTATGATCTATAAAATTAAAGCTATTTGTAATTCTTGCATGAAAATTTATTAATTTACTGATTTTTTATACCTGTCTGTACTTTATTGAAAGTTACTGGAAATTGAAAGACAATTTTGGAACATCTGACAACATAGAAAGGTTGCTTCAGTAGTGATTTAACTACTACTATTTAAATTTTTATTTGGTTTTCCTATTCAAAATTTGAATGAGAAAAAATTTTCATAAAGGACAGTTTGGTATGTTATTTATACAGATTAAGTCATGAGGTCTTATTTTTAAAGGGATGAATTAAATACGTACTGAAACAACTTAAAGCAGTTGTTTGGAAAAATTAGGTCTTTATATTTGCATCACTGGGATCCGCTGGCGATAAAGCGATCAGCTGGTAATGATCTATCTCCCAAAGTCATATTTTATTGCAGCACCTGTATCCAAAGAGATAGATCTCTCAGTTGAACCAACTCCTGTATTTGTAAAATAAAACCTATTAGCTACCTACAAGACTTGTAGGCTGTTATCAAGGTCACCCTTTAACCCTAGAGGACTCGCGCGGGGTAATTATTCTCCCAGTGAGTTTCCAACAAAGATTATAAAACAGTTGCAAATCCTGAAATGCTTCCTCCCCCTACATACCTTCTAATGGACTCGCCCTGTATCTATTTCTGCTTATACATCGCATAGTTTGACAGTTTTTGCTTACCTATAACGGTTTGAAGTTATTGGTGCCACAGCTTGGAAAGTATTTACCCCGCGCGAGTCCTCACGTTACATTACTGTTTTCTATATGTGAAGTTTGTTTCTATTTGTATTTTTCGAGGTTTTTAAAAGTGAAGTTTATTTTAAATTGTATTTTGTAAGATGTTTATAACGTAAATTAGTTTTCATTGTTTTTTGCAATATTTTTACGAGTGGATTTTATTTTGATGTGTATTTTGTTAGGATTTTATAACTGAAGTTAGTTTTATTTTATAGACCTAATAATCCATTTGAAATTATTTACGTTCATATTTTGTCATGGCGATAAGAGACGACACAAATTTTATAAATCGCTGGTTACAAGAGACGGAAGATGAAGTATATGGAAGATCTTCAAGTGATGAAAGTGATCATGTTGAGGAAAGTGTGCATTATTCCGAGAGTGAACAAAGTGCTTGCAGTGATGTTGATCAGGCTAGTATTGTTTATAAAAATGTTGACCGAGATTTGGATTTCGGAATTGAATATCCAAGTAACTCTGGTAATGTAAATGACGTGAATGATAGTTTAGAGGAAAATTACGCTAAAAGATGTCGCTTAGAGCTGAACTTGGATGAGTACACCTCTGACGAAGATGATTTACCCTATCGTGAACGCGTTACTTGTTACTATGGCAAATCCAAAATTGACAAAAAAGGTAGAGTGATTGAGCCACCGATAAAATGGTATCGCAAACCGCCCCCGCAAAATGTAAGAACACCTTCGCGTAACATTATAATTCATTTGCCAGGGGTAAAGGGAGAAGCAAAACATTCAAATACACCCCTGAAAGCATGGAATCAGTTATTTGACAATGACTTGATTCATTACATAGTGTCTTGCACAAATAAATACATAAACACAAAAAAGGCTAATTTTGGAAGGGAGAGAGATGCAAACGAAACTTCTTTTGAAGAAATTAGAGCTTTGATTGGGGTTTTGTATATTTGTGGAGCAATGAAGTCTTCACACAAAAATTCTAAAGATATATGGACAACAGACGGGACGGGTTTGGATATAGCAATGTGTACAATGTCAAGACATAGATTCCATTTTTTGTTGCAAGTATTACGTTTTGATGATATTTCTACCAGAACAAACAGGAAAAAAATAGATAACATAACACATATTCGACACATTTTTGAAAAGATTATATTGAACAGTCAAAATTCGTATACTGTAAGTGAATATGCTACTCTAGACGAACATCTTGAAGGTTTCAGGGGTCGCTGTAGGTTTCGACAGTATATTAGAAACAAGCCGGCTAAGTACGGGATAAAAATTTTTATGCTTTGTGATGCTCGTACAGGCTATACGAATAACATGGAAATATATGCTGGAACTCAACCTGCTGGCCCCTTTCTAATAAGTAACTCTGTACAAGATGTTGTAAAGAGAATGATTCGACCTATTGCAGGAACAAATAGGAATGTTACTATGGACAACTGGTTTACTAGCATACTCATAGCACAAGATTTGTTGAAAAACCACAAATTAACAATTGTCGGAACATTACGTAAAAATAAAACCGAGATACCTCTAGAATTTGTTCAAACCAAAAATAAAAAAATGTGCAGCAGTTCGTTTGGATTCCATGAGAAAAATATGACTCTGGTATCATACGTGCCAACAAAAAATAAAGTTGTACTAGGACTGTCAACAATGCACTACAACAACAAAATTGATGATTCTACCGGTGAACAAAAAAAACCAGAACTTATAACATTTTATAATCTCACCAAAGGGGGTGTTGACGTGGTGGACCGTATGTGCTCTAACTATACAGTGTCACGAACAAGTAACCGATGGCCATTGACAGTATTCTTTTTTATACTTGACGTTGTTGGAATAAATTCTCAAATAATTTACGAAACAAATACTCAACAAAATAATCCTAGGAGAACCTTTCTAAAGACTTTAGGCACAGAACTCGTAAAAAACCATATTCAGAATCGCTCATCAATTGTAACTCTTCCAAAAGAACTGCGTACCAGAATCAGATTTGTTTTAGGACAACAACAACGGCAATCACAACTGCAAAGAAAAAATGCAAGGTAAATAAAAGAATTACTAGTTACGTATTATCTTTCTGTTATATTAGAATATATTATAAATAAATATTATACAAGTATAAACTATAATAGAAAACAACACACACATACTAAATAATACCTATTTCCTTTTGAACAAAAGCCCCTCAATATAATATGTAAAACATATTTACAAACAGTAAAAATTGCATAAACAATCATATGACTTTAAATTTTTCAAAAAAAGCTTTGGAAAAAAGAGTGTTTGCTAAAACCTTTGTATATTGTGTTTGTATACTATTCTTCCGTATGAAATATTTAGTTTTTATGATTATTGAAACAAAAAACGTTTATTTACAGTGTATAGCTTTATATTTTGGAGTATTACAAAAAACCATTTTATTGCAGGTGTGGTTTTTGCCCGAGGAATTTAGACAAGAAAACAACTAAATGCTCTGCTAATTGTGGCAAAAGTGTATGTAAAGACCATTTAGTTGAAGTATGTGAAGAGTGTTTTGACGTATAAAAAAGGAAATCATATTGTATGAGTTTGTTAATTTCTTTTATAATATAACAAAAT
The DNA here is from genome assembly GCA_036971475.1 of Prosapia bicincta. Classification (NCBI taxonomy): domain Eukaryota; kingdom Metazoa; phylum Arthropoda; class Insecta; order Hemiptera; family Cercopidae; genus Prosapia; species Prosapia bicincta. The sequence continues at coordinate 47,358,740 of JBAIZL010000005.1, forward strand.
ATATTTGAATAATTTTTTATCTATAACACCAATTATTTTACTTATATTGACCTGAAAACTAGTTGGGGTAAATAATTACCCCGCGCGAGCTCTGGTGTAACGGGTATTAGCGCGAGTCCTCTAGGGTTAAGAGACCCTCTGGTTTAAAGGCTATATTTGGATTGTGCACTAGTGAAACGTATTCTAAATTAGTTAATTACCAGCTAATTGGAAAATAACAATTTTTATTTTGATTCATAATTTTACTATTCAACTATTATTAATTTGCTCTTTCATTAATTTATTTAAATTGAGTCAAAATTTAGTTTTAACAAATGGCGTTTTTATAATTGAAGAACTAATTTGATAGGTATATAACAAACATTCACCCTGTTCCTAACCTAATTTCACATGTGTATCAATAAATTGTTTTAAATTTAACTATTGCTCATTTTTTTATTTGTTTGGATATTAATTTAGATTTATTTATAGAGCTAAATTCAATTACTGTTCTTTTTAAGAAATCATGTACATCACTAGAATAAGTAATTACGGCGGGTAAAGTAAATATTAATTGTCTGTAAACAAACTTCCCTTTCATTTTGGTTTGTTAAATTTTATTACTATCTATTTATTTACAGTTAAACATTTAACTTGGTTCTTGGTATTTTCTATGTTTTCTACTGGTACCCCGAGCCTACATTTCACACAAATATTTAGGATTATATTCCATTTTTTGGACTTTTATTTAGACACTGTTAAAACACAATCACATTGTCCGACGTTCCTTGAGAGAGTACTCGAATTGATGTTACCTGCTTCGTTTGCAAAGCTATCTTTCTTCTTCTTCAATTATAAACGGTCTATTTAAAGTTTCTATAGCAATGAATGGTTGGTTACATTCTATGTAAATATGACTCAATTTTTATTTATAGGTCTTTCACACGGTCAGTGTTGTTGTTTACTTAATTTATTAAATTTTTCATTCTTCTTCAGGTTCATTTCATTTTTATATTTGTTCAAAAGTTTTTATATTAACCTCCGCGTTTTCCTTTTCCACCGACGCTTCAAACAGTCATTTTCTAAATCCTAATAAATATTTATCGCGGATGAACACAATCTTTCAACATGATTTCATCGACGTGCTTTGAGGCTCTGTGTAATACAAAAATTAAGTCCTCGTGAATTAGGCTATACCTCTCTTAAAGCTAGGTTATTTGACACCATTTCAACTTATTTATCTATTTATTTGACCTGAATATAAATTTCTCTACAGTTTGAGATTAGTAGATTGTTATTTTGTTTATTATTTATTTGAATTCACTTCTATAAAATAATATATTTCCGAAGAGGTACTATCAAACTACATCCGAGAGGTTTGTTGAGAGTTACTTTTAGGATAAGGTTTTGAATTACCACTACAATAACATTTTTGTAAATATTGTTAGGTAACATTTTAACAAGACAATGCATTATCTAGACGTGTTAGCTCTCTTTAACAATTTTCTTGTTTTTTACTTCATATTTCCATCCGTTTGTATAACAAATATATGAAAAACAAACAACTAAGGTTAATAGAATGTTTAAAATCCAGTATTGTTCCTGGAAAAAACTATTCTTTTAAACCGGTCGTGCATTTTTATGTTCTGCCAATTTGTAACTCTATTCAATACTTTTGCCCATGTAATTCGCAGATTTCAAGTCATTGTATTATCTATATACAATCTGACATTATTTCCCTGGCTAGTGTGGTTTAATAATGGTATAATACAAATTGTTTCATTCACGATTTCGTATGTATTCGAGTAAATGTTTCCCCTTTTCTAACGTTTTATTATTTTTTTGTAATGATTCCATTTTGGAATGATACCTTTTTCAACGTTTAAATGTTAGGACAGGCAAAAAAATGTACTCGAATACATGCAAACATCACTAACAGATGGGAAGATGAGTACGATAAGAATTTCAATGATTTTGTTTTGTTTAACGTTTTATTATATTTTTGTCCGAATATTCTGGTCAATCAACAAAGCTACCCACATATTTAAATCTGTCATCTCTTCTTATTTTTAACTTTATATCCTTATTTTATTACTAATCCTATTTTATTGGATATTTTTGAGAATTATTGTGAAAGAAAATGACTTATGTCTATTTATGTTTAGAGGGATTTCGAGTCTAATATGAATGACATGAAATAGTCTGTTGTTTTAAAGTAATACAAATATGTCACTTCCAATGATAACACAGAAGTAATAAAAAAAAAAATTAAAAACTGCGTCAGCCTCAAACAAAGAATTAGAATTCATCGTACGTCATTCATGTGTATAAAACTAATGTGTTAAATATACGAATGGAGGAGAAGACATTTGCATTGTGTCAAACACAAATGTACAAGCAAGAATACCTACTGTGTATGATATTATTCCTTTGCTGTGTCAAATAACAATGTATTACACCATTTAAATACAAAGCTTTAGCATCATTTGTATTGAATGTTTTCGATATAAGTTGGTCCAATTACCTCTATTTTCCGTACTTACTTAAGTTTGTTACTTATTCTTGTATACTCACTTATCTTCCACAAGATATGTTTGTTGTTTAGCACATCCCTTTCGTTCTTTCCTTTTGTCAGACACACACACACACAAACACACACAGACATACACACACACACACACACACACACACACACTTACACACGCACACACACACTGCCGCGGCCTGAACATCACACCCTTTGTGTTCTGCTCGCATCCTTTGTGAGGATAACTTTCTTTTCCCCCGAATCATGCGTCCCTCTGCGGGAGCCGTCACGTTCCAGTCCGACCGCGGTCAAAATATGATCTCACCCGAATTACCAGTTTCTGGTACCTGTGGTGTGTCGAGCTCGATCTGCCCGTGGATAAAACACTGGACCTTGTTTTGAAAAACCGACTACAAGGCTTTTACCTTACTTAAGAGTTAATTTAAGTCTTATACCTTGGTTAAAGTTATTTCTAACGAGCTTTTTTATTAATTCTATGTGATATTTTTAAATCTCTATAATCTCTACTCTTTTTATTGACTGGAAAAATTCTATGCATTTTATTTAATTAATTTCACCACAGGATGGTTTTAATAAATTCAGTCACTGATTGTTATAAATTGTTTAATTCTTTAAATTTGATATATTATTTAAAATCGATTCTATTACATGATGTTTACTTTTTCTGTAAATTTAACTTACATTTATTTCTCCATTTTCTTAAAATTAGTCAAAAGTTTGCTTATATTATTGTTCACCTTCTTTAACGTTCATAGTCTATCCTTGAACAGGTCGTATCTTAAAGTTGAAATTATACCCTTAAATTTACTCACATATTTAATTAGACAAGAAAATAATTTATAATAATTTGTTTTATTGCATGTCTATATAACCCTTTCATGAAAGCAACAGGTGAAATTACTTCTTAGTAATACTGTGTTTTAATTATTTCTGTGCTCCCACACATAATTCTGCTGGACTTTTGGTAAGTATTTCCTCTGATTTATTTTTAATCAATTATCTAATCCTGTTTTCTTCATATCGGATATATGGACATAGAACATTTTAAACTGTGATTATAAAGTAATTCACTTCATATTCTTTTGTTTCAAAACTCTCGTATTATTACTCATGGCATTAATATTTAAATACATTACTTTATTTCTTATTTTGAATGTCAAGTGGATAGACTAATTTATTCGTTAAATAAATATAACTTTATAAATTTGCTTCCCATATTTGATATTAAATACTGGAACAATATTTTATCTTATGACCACCTTTTATGAAGCTTTTTGAAAATAAGTCAATTGCCTATTTATTCTCTTAATTTTAATTCACTTTTTTATTAATTGACGATTTTACTGTTAATTCAAAATCTGGTTATTATTCTTTAGAAATTTATAAATTTTTAAAAATTGGTTTATACTATTAACATTTAGACTTTCCCCAAAACTTTCACTGTGATTGTTCCTCTTGTCCCTCGGAGGTTTTCCTGGAATTCTTGGTTCCCCCTCGGATGGGGACCTGGAGTCCTTGGGTCCGGGAGCAATCTCCCTAGATCAGTTTTTACTTTTCTACTTTAATTTACATTTACAAAAATAATAAAATGTTCGTTCTCGCGGAAGCTTGCATAGTAGACAATCTTCACGTCCATCTAGGGCTAGTTGTGGTGTTTAGCCACGGAACATCATCCTGGAAATGCCTCTGGATGTCCTTGCTAAAAATTACGACCGTTCGGTTCTAAATCTTCTATGCGTCTCCTCGATTCACTTTCTCGTCGGGCGGTTCCCCACCCCCTCGACAAGCCGTTGTTATTCACTTTAGACAAGGTAGTCTAGACCTGCAAAGGTGGTTGTCTATTAAACTTTCTTTTTTTGTTTTGATCCGATTTTAGCTAGGCCTCGTAAGTGTTGCTTGAGGAGCAAATTTAGATAATTAATGAAACCATGGTCCATTATCATGATTTAAGATGCTACTACAAACTTGATTGACATTTCGAATCCCTTCCGTTCGTGAGTTGCGCTACTTTAGACATATTTATCCTTCTCTCGACAGTTTATCGTTTTTGGGGTATTTACATAACCATTCCTTCTTTTTCTCTATTAGTACATAATTTCAATTACATACAATCAAATTACTTTTCATTAAATTTGCTATTAACCTAATTATCTTTCATCTTATTTTTTATTTAGCTTCGGTGGTTCATTTTCTAAAATGTTATAGCTACATTAGCTAAGTTTGTTAATTAATTTAATTATAATTTATTACTTTTTTCATTAATCTATTTGAAAGGAAAACATTACATATATGCTAGCATTCTGTTGTGTGAACAAAGTCGACCCTATGGACCGGCCTTGTTCACATAATTAGGTAGTGCCTCCTTGGCGGCCTTGTGCGTAGCATTTGTTTTAATTTTTACGGTTTTTTCATTACAATGTTTGAAAAGATTTTGGGCTAGCCTCAATCTTTTTCCGTGAGACGGTTTTGGCAGTCTCAACACCACACATACATACAAACACACACACGCACACACACACACACATACACAAACTTCAACTGCCTATCTAACGCGTAGAATATGTAAATAACATTTCACTTTGTGTGTAGATTTAACTTTTCGACATAAGTAAAGTCTTTAATAGGTAAGTATTCCTAAATTTTTATTTACAACCATTGTTGTACGATATTTTCCTGTTCTAGGTTCTTCTCTTGTAATACAACCACTTATTACTTTATTAATCGGCTTTGCACAGCTAATATTTAAAAAAGATTCCAATTCTATTTTCAGAACCTGAAACTTCCCTCTGAACGTTCAGGGATAATTCCCTAACGAAAAACCAATAGCATGTGTATAGCCTCTGCTAATCTGTATTCAGGGGTGAGGGATTACATTATTTTTGGGAGGTGTCGATACTTGTGACTTTTAATGAAAGAGTTTGTGAATCCAAAAATTGCTATTTAGAATTTAAATAGCAACTGCTAGTTAGAAACTAAGTTTTTGTTTATTTATCGTTTCTGTGTTCCATACCAAAACTTACAGTTTAATTTATTATTTATCATTCGCTCAAATAATAAACAGTTTTTAAAACATTGTCCCTTGGCAATATAAATCCTTATACCTAATCCACAGTATTTATAAAATCATACATCTAACTTATTATATGTAACTTATAACTATGTGTGTAAAGTTATCATTTATTAAGCATTGCTATCAATTATAGTTTTACGTATTGATCATTCTCAGACTGTGAAATTATTTATATTTAAAATACTTTATTTATCGTATGTGTATAAATTATAATTACAAAAATCCTTGACCATCATCTTATTTTTATGAACTAATTTACTTTTCTTGCTTATAGTCGTCTAGGTAAGGAATTCGTTTAGATTAAAAATGTTTACAATAATTTGATGTGTCCCAATATTATTTGCAGTATTATTTACTATTATAGCTTTGTTAATAATAATTATATATTTCAAACATAAATTTGTAAAACATAATTTATTTTAATGACATAACTGATTGTCCCTATTCATATTATTGTGCATGTAAAACAACACATACTAATATATTTAATTTATTTGACTTTACATATTTAATAGTGGTTGGCCCAAATAAGATCTTACGAAATTAACTTTATATATTTTAAAGTATAATAATAAACACTCTTTATGTTTATAAACTACTAATAACTAAGAATTATTTATTTTAGTTAAAATGTACCCTATTTCGGTATAGTCTATGAATTTTTCGACATAGTTATATATTCACATAGTTATTAATTTATACTGCACACATTTTCTATCGTAACAAAGCCATTGTGACAGGAAATTCTTACTGTCTTGAATGTTCTTAAATGAATTTTATTTTATGAAGTTAAAATTTTATAAATATTATTTTTAAAAGAATTTCTAGCCGGACCTTCTGATTTTCCTGATCCTCAGCTCTAGGACTGGATCCATCTCTCCGAGGGGCTGGATCGGCTCCATCGTCCAAATCTTGGTTGGTCGTCTATAGGTTTGGCCCAAGGACTTTCTGCATTCTTGTGCGTACTTGCGGGCGATATATAATAATATTGTATTACATTTTTTAAAGATTAAATCCTCTTTTTATAACAACACGATAGTTCGGTCTGTGGCTCTTAGATATCTACTGCGAAATCGTTCAGGATCTAACAGGGCAATGACTAGATATTATATGTAGCATACCATGGAGTTCTGGTCGAAAAAGCTAATAACAAAATCGAAGATACGCCATTTACAAAGTCTTCCAGAATTTTCAAGAACTTCCTATTTTCTATTTTTAATTGTTCTATTTATTCTCGTTACTTATTTAATATTTTTCCCAAATCCTACCTCCAAATTATTTATCAAATTTATCCTAAATTTTCCACCTCTACTTTAAGTTGCTATGAAACGTAAGTTTAACCGTTTCAGCACACACACACACACACGCACACACACACACGCACACACACACACATACACACACACACACACACACACACACACACACACACACACACACACACACATACATGAGTGCATACTAAAGTAAATTTGGACGTTCTCTTTCCATTATTTAATAAAAATGACATTGGTAATTCAAAATAGTTCCTTCATGTTAATACAGTTTATTCCTAAATTTTCATAACCAATTTTATACAATTATTTAAATAAATATCTAATTAATTAGACATTACAGGTTTGATTGTGTATATGCAATCCTCATTATAAATCGTGTATAATTTGTACGGGCATAAAAAACCTTTGTTACATTGAAGTGAAAAGTTTATTTGTACACTAACTACCGGTCACTAAGTCATACTTTTAAAAGTTTATTCTAGAATTATAGAATATTTGGAAATTGGATAAGTTTAAGTATCGAAAACTATTTATTACAGTCTACACAAAAGATTGTGTATGGTTGGTAAAAAACGTTTAATTTTTTTAAACCTATACTTTTAAGCTCAATATGTGAAGAGACAATTTCCATCACAATTTTGGATATTCCCAATAATTATATTCCACACTCTACAATCAAAACTGTTACCAAAATCATTTGTGAATACAAATTTAACAAACGCGTAGATACTTTTTATAATAATATTAAAAATTAAAATTTCTATATAAATGCATTGTAATATAAAAAACTTCAACGACTTACTACAGCAATCACTGAACATGTTTGTCCATGTGTTATTATTTCTTTAATTAAATCTAGGTGAATTATTATTTTTTAAACAAAAAACAACAGCTATATTTACAATTTATTTAACAACCATTTTTAATAAAAGAATTCAATACTATAATTCGGAGGGTAATTGATATGAAATAGTATTTAATAGTAGTAGTATTACATTATTATTTAATGAATTATATGGGACATTTATGGTATTTCATTAGCATAACAAAACAAAAATTATTATTTTCACAAGAACTTGTACAACAATTCGATATAAACGTGGAAAACATTTACAATTTTTCTGTAGACCCTATCTTATGGATGATATTAATCGTTCATGTTAAATAAAAACCAAATGTACTTCTCACTCTACACCTCCTTAGATATCCTTAACTTTGAATCATTTTAATCAACACCTCCTTAGATATCCTTAACTTTGAATAATTTTAATCAATTTAAGGATTTATAAAAATTATATATTAATGTTGTTTTAACGTGACATAAGTGACAGTTTTGTGTTTCGTAATAATTTAAAAACAAAATACATTTCTTACACTACGGCTACATAGATTTCCTTAACTATGAATAACTTATATCTATATTAGGATTTACAAACTTATATATTAATGATGTTTTGGCACATTTATGTTTCGTAATGATTTAAAAAGCAAAATATAATACTTACAAAGATCAAATACATCCAAGATACAAATACATTAAGTTTTTACGAAGAAGTATTTGCTATGTCAAAATTATCATCGTTAGCGGCTAATGCATGCAACATCTAAGCGCAATGTTTCAAGTAAATGTAAAATATAATTTATGAAATTATATTTTAAATGTTCTAATGTTAGCTTAACTCGCTGCTGAAGATGATAATGGCTCTGCTATTGTTATGTGTTTGAGGAATACGTTATTCATTGTAAGTTTTGATTCTGTTATTTTTAATAGACTATATATTTCAGAACACCATCAGAGCTTGAAACATTTTCCCTGCATTTTTGCTTTTCAGTTATTTATAGCATAAATGTATATTAAATGTATATCATTCAAAAGAAATAAATGTCTAAAAACAATAATAGAATATAATTAGCTAGAAAATAAGTTTTTATTATTTATATTCTGTTTAACCTTAATTACTCTTTAATAAATTAATTTATGTGTTATAAAAGAGAGAGTTTTTCGGTCAAACAAATTACAAAAATGATGTGTTGAAGCCAACAAGGGATGTACAAGATAAATTATATTTTCTAAGGTAAATAGGTACAAAGCCCCAAGGTAATAAATAGGAAAACAAGTAGAAGTGTCCGGGAAAAACAAAATAGAGAACTCTGTTGAGGCAATGTAGTCAGGAAAGCAATTGCATCAGTCACTGGCAATAATATATTTTACAACATAGTAAGAGAATTTACTTAAATATCAGTCGTTTGTAAAAAGGTAGAAGTTTGTAAAAATTCAAGTATTTTGTAACTACATTAACCTATTCTCTATCTAAATATACATCGTAATGGTGAGATAAATGTCCACTTACTAAAATGAATAATACGTCTGATTCCATTTCGACAGTTCCGTAACTTTTACATTTAAAAAATACTTGTACAATGTCAAGTTTATTACTTTTGTAAGTTCCTTTTTTTTAATTTGGCAAACCTAAACTCTATGATTATGAACTCTAACATTTCTCTGCTTTCCCCCTCTCTCATCTCTTTTACATGTATTGTTGATCTACTTTCTTTGATACCAAAAGTTTTGAGCTTAGCTTTTGAGTAATAGCTAATAAAATGACGTACAATCACAATTATTAAGTTCATAACGCAAACAACGTTTCAATGAATATTACATCATCTGTAGCTATTTGCTCGTATTTATCAAAATGTGAGGTTAGACTGTGTGCAAAGGCTACTTTTTTGTGAGCAGTGTTTATTATTTGTATGCAATAACATAATATATAATAATAATAGAAGTATTTATTCGTAGTAATTCTTTCAATCAAGTAAATATTATTAAACATCAATTCACAATCAATAATTTAATTTCTCGCAACCGTTTCAATTACAGAGTTATGATCTCATCATCATCAGTGAGTGTAGCTATACAAATTTCAATCTACAATGCACTATTAAAGATATAATCTAGAGGGTATTTATTTACACTCTCTCTGAAGATATTAACTTTGTCTTTTAAAAGCCAATGTGAAAATAACATATGGATTGTTGGCTGATGTCGTTATTATTTAAATGAAGGAAAATTTTCATTTAATTAGTCATTAAAATGAAATAATTCCAAACAATATGTCCAATGCAGTATGCTTAAAACAGGGTATACAAATATTATTATGAAATAACTATCAATTATTCGTATACTCAATGATATACAGGTATATAAAGAAAATTATCACAAAGGAACAATTGCTGAGTATTAACGCTTAGCTTTGGTATTTATGCCTAAAAACCTAAGAATAAAAATTGTAAAGCATTTTTAGATTGTATGATCATTTAATTTATGCGCAGGGTCTGTATGGAACATTGCTACTACCAAGTGTTACCAAATAACGTAAATGGGTGATAACACTTGGCAGACAATTGCAACGAAGAGAGGAGTCTTTGTACAAATTATTATATTTCCTCTGAAAAATGTTTGACTAAGAAGAGATTATAGTCTACGAAGTGATAATCCAAAAAGTACGTGATAAGTTAATAAGATATTAAAACGCTTAAGCAAAAAGCGATATATAATTTGCGTGAACAAAATCCACGAAAATGAAAAAAGTTTTGAATGAAAGTTTCCTTAGCGAAAATATTATGTAAACATTTCCAGAGTATTTTACCGCAATAATTAGTTTTTGCATCACCTCCTTTTTTAATTTAAAAATAAAATACCTAAAACGTTGGGGGAGAATTTTTATCTATTCATTATAGTTCTTTTTTTATTAATTAAAATCTTATGTAAATGATATTATATTATTTCGTATATTATATTAATGTTATTTCGTCTAAAACGTATTGTTTTGTCGATAGTTGGGAAACGGATTAGTATTCTGTCAATAACATATCCATTTTAATTTATCAAAATCATAATATAAAATAAATGAAATGCTTTACCGTACATATCAAACTGATGTATTGCATGTGACAGTATGAGAACAGGGATTTGCCATCGCAGACGCGATAACATGATTTGCCAGTGTCACACCTTTGTTTACGAATACCAGTTATAATTATCCTAATATAAATATATTGCTTCACAATGGATTTGTATACCTTTTACGAAACGTAAATTTGATTTAAATAAAAGATCTAGAAAGCGAAAACGTTTTAAATGTAAAGCGCCTCTTAGTTTTATTGCCTTTTTAATTCTTAAAAATTGACATGAGTATAGACATATTCAAGTTACAAGAGTTTTAGATTCAGAAACTATATATAGACACAAATATATATATATATATATATATATATATATATATATATATATATTTATATATATTAAGTATATTATGTATACATATATTTATATATACAACTATATAAGTGGTTATGATATTATTTGTATTTTGTTATTTTAACTAAGACATTTTTAAGATTTTTTTTCTGTAATTCAGATGTTTCTATTATACGTCAAGCTGCTTACATTTTATAGAGATACTCAGCAAGTATGAGTAATACGAATATTATTAATGGTCTCCCTTTATACGGCAACATTGTCTAGCCGTGGGAGTTATTATATCCAGCTTCAACCTCCCATTATTAATCTAGGTACTTATTTTCAAAAGCTGGGGCCTAAAAATCTGACAAAAATACTTTACTATTTGCGCGAATCGAACCAAGGAACTAATTAAATTTTTTTTTCATTTTATATTGCTAAGAAGAGACTAAGAAAACTTTTCTCAGAAAGAATTGGAAATATTTATGTATTTACTTCTGTGAAACTGAAAAATACTTTTTATTACATTTACTGCATTCAGATGATCCGCCATTTGTAGGTCATATTCTTATTGTTGAATACAAAAATCGTATTTTGTAGTCTCTGAGGCACGTTAAATCTCCCTTATAGACTATAACCCGCTGATAGTCTGTTTTGTTTTAAATGTAAAAGGTATATTAAAATGTAAAAGGTATATTTTTTTATTAAAAAACAATTTACAAAATAAATGTAAATATTTACGCATTTTTTTGCAAATAGTAATAATAATAGCCAATAATAGTTTATGTTTAGTAAACGAAAACTAAACATATGAGCTATATGTAACTTTACATATTTTATAAACATTACTTTATGAAAATTCCATGATAAAATATTGAATATATTTTAAATTCATAACTTATAATATTTAATTGGAATACGTTTTCAAAAAAATACGACAAAAGTATTATTAAACCTCGCTACCATTTGTCTTCTCAAGTAAAGTCATGATACCCGGTCAATAACCATATGTTGTAGGATTCTAAAGACGCCTATGTACATTTATTACAACTAAAATAACATTTTGAAACTTCAGCTTTCGTTGGTATATGTTTTGTATTAAAAACCGTCCTGTTGTAATAATAACCAGTTATGACCCCTTTAAAACCGGTTTCGATCCGATAAAATATCATTTGCCTAGAAATAGGTAGATCATACAGTATAAACAATATATAAAAGGTTTACTATGGTTGAAACAAACTAGGCTTTACCTAATGTTTAAAATTTACTTTCGATTTTCCACAAACGTTTTGTGTGCAGGCGTTATCGTAGAGCAATATAACTGTTTATTCTGATTCCTTGACACGGGCTCGTCCGAGGATTGCTGAAACGGGGGACCTTGTTTGAGGGCCCAGACCGGGGTTGAAAAAAAACAAGATACCTTTATCGTATCTTTTCCAGCGGATTCCACAACTATTGCTTACTTATTATTTCCCCTTTTTCATTCCACACCAAACCGTCTCGCATCCGGTCAATATTCACAAAATGGCGTCTATAGGCATTTGTTCAGTAAGAAAAAACTAATTCGAATATATTTTTTTCCAATCCCAATACTATATTATCGTTCACAGAAAGTTTAAATTATTTGTTTCCATGTTTTAAGGCAGATATAACACACAGTCGCATAGCAACTGAATGGTAATGAAGGAAATAAGACATAATTTCTATTATAAATAAATATAATATACAAGAAAATATAAGTTAATAATTTCAAATTTTCATTTTTTGTTTTGTTGCATTTACCTAACGTAGAATAAGTTTATCTGTAGTAGAGTACAATTCATATATTACTCATATGTATCTTATGACCTTGTATAGAATGTAAACCAATTGACGTGAACGAGTACCATAAAAGATGTACTGGACGATCAATTTTTTGACGGATTAGATTTTTAATTATAACTATATTCCTTGATTTATGTTGATGTGAATAACAATTATTTATTAAAAGATTATAAATTACATTATAATTATTAATTCATCACGCAGGGTTTGTTAATTTACTAAACAAATGATTTTTTTGGATCGGGTTGACTAGCCTTTATACTAATTCATTTTGAATCTTAATCTTACGGAAATAAAATAAAATGTTCACTTTAGAGTTTACTTGCATGCAAACGTTTTCCAGAAAATAATGTTTCTGCACAGGAATCAGAGAGACAATATATTAGATTTGCAAAACAAATCTTGTGCCATCATTTACAGTCCCACTCAGTCCGGTGTCGGTAGAACGTATAAACTGAACCCCCAACTTCAATTTATACATCATTCTCGTTTCTTATCTAAGCTTTTGCAGATATCAATGGTGGGTAGGGGAATCTTAGAAAATTTATTTTCATATACACGTTTTTTGGTTATAAATATTTTTTAACCAAATTCAAAAAAGGAAGAGGATATTCGATCCGTAGGATTTTTTCTTCCACCATAACTTTGAAAGTATTTAACCGATCAAAGAGATATAATGTTTTTTATAAAAACGAGCTCTTAAAACGAAATCTCAGAGAGAAATTCGAACCGTTGAGTGAAAAAAAAACATGAATTGATTGTCTGTGATCTGTCATTAGCCGATAAAAAAAGACATTGCTTACTTAAAGGATCCTAATAGATCAACAACCTAATGGTAAACGTTACTATCCCTATTAGTCAAGTTCACTTTATTAAATTTGCTATATAATGTGAAACATTTAATTTAGTTTCACACTAATTTATTATTTTAAATCCAATGAAAATGCAACATCATTAAATTATAGATCTTCTTGTATTATTATCAAGTGTTGTACTATTGTAACAGTTTAATTATATTTATTTTAACAAAACAATTTTATAAAAGTAATTATTATGGTTTTACAATATGGATAAGAGTTATTAGCATGTACCTTACATAAAACATATTAATATAGTCAATGGTTTAAGTTTTTAATATTTTAAATGAATTAATAAATCAAAGTTATAGAAATTTTGTCATTTAGTTATTTTCCTTAAGACTAATCTATACGGTCAAAATATTTCAGGACTCCAAGCTCTTGAAGAATTGATACATCCAATTGTTTGTGCTTAAAGTATGCTTAGCATAGATTGCTAATGGAAACAACGTCACTTTTACAAACAGTCCGTCTAAATGTCCTCGTTTGTAGATTTAACTGATAGATGGGAATATTTAGATTTAATGATTGTGTAATTCAGTCAGTGTGTATGTGTGTGTTTGCGTGTTTCAGATACATACAGACATATATATATATATATATATATATATAACAAACTTTTGTAAATTTAGTTGAGGTTAAGGTAGGGTCATAAGATATACAGTTCGTTGTAACACCTCACACGCATCATGTGCTTCAACAGTCCTACTCTCTATAGGGGTCATAATATGTGGTTCTCCATACGCAACATTCAAATAAGAGAAATAGAGGTAAGTAGAATTAAATGTCTCACATAATGATAATAATAATAGGGGTTAAACGTTTTGCTTACCCGAACTAATCTTCCTGTCATCCGAGGACTAGAGCTTCATTGGATGGAAAATATAAAAAAATTAAAAATGTTAGAATGCGATTAGTAACAATATAATAGGAATATAACAACAAAAACGCAATTAAAATAAAGAAAATACAGATAGTATATTGTTATGCCTTCAAATAATTAGGGGATCTAAACACAGATCAGAAGAAAAAATAATAGTTAAGAAAAAATACATGATAAACATCGTTCATTCAAGAAGTACAGAAAACGCCTTATTTATTTAGAGTTTGCAGGATATAATGATGAAACATATGGTATAAAACAGTGTAAGAGAGGTAAAATACCACCATTATGCAAGATCTATGAAGAAGAAAAAAAGGATATCTTATTTGAATGTTTATTATTTTTACCCTAATTACTCTGGAAGTTATATAACATTGTATAACAATTTAAAACATTGTTTTAAATTATAATATACTGTACCTATATTATCTATATACAGATTTTACATTATATTTTCAGGTACAAATAGTTTAAAGAGTCGTACCATATTCCAGTTAAGATCATTATTTTAGTTATATTCTATTTATTATAATTATTTATAATAATATTATTAATGTTATGAATATTTATATTATTATATTAACGTAAATATTAAAACACCCATATTTATAGAACCATCATAAATACGCTTGATTATTGAGGAAAATAATATTTTGTTTGTTAGGAACTCAATTACACCTGTTTAAATTGTAATCGTAATTCTAAATGATAAGAAATAATGTTACAAAGTGCTATTAATAGTCAAAAATTTAAAACAGTAGAGAATGAACGAGTTAGTTATTGATACTTTTACCATTTACACAACATAACCTTTCCTACATATTCAGCTAGTTGAACGAACCTAAACACTCAGTGCACAGTTTAATTGGCACTTTTATTTGAATTTATTTTGTAAACGTATTCTATAAATTTGTATTTTTATAAAAATATGGTTTAATAAAACCTGAGAAAGATTTTACAATTGTATTATCATCATTCTGTAATTGAATACACTGCATGAGGAGATTGAAGCTTACATCATGCGACGTGACTTATTTGGAGCATGATAGGATTTGCATGTTACAAAGTCGAACGAAACCTTTTGCTTGTGTTGGAGATGTAGCCTTACGAGAGTACTATCCTAACAGGATACAATGTTGGAAACTGTTTCCTTTTCACTAGAACAAAATATTTTGCATATTGTATATAATTAAAAACCGACTCTTTTAAAATTTACACTTTATCTTTATTATATTGTGATATTACAAGAGGTTTTTATCAAAATTCTAGCGGTTGAAAAACGCATTTTAGAGAAATATCAATTTCCTCCTCTTACTCTCTCCCTGAGTCTCTATCTCACACACACATACATAAACAAACACACACACACAAACACACACACACATATATACATATATCACTCAGATAGTTATACTCAGAGAGACAATATGAAATATTTGCAAAACAAATCTTGTGCCATCACTTCGAGTCCCCCTCAATCCGGTATGGGTAGAACTTAAAACACAACCCCAACTTCAATTTATACATCGTCCTCGTATCTTAACCAAACTTATGCAGATATCAATGGTGTGCAGGGGTATCTTAGAAAATATTTTCCTTATTTATTAAGGATTTATTTTATTATAAACGTTTTTTGGTTTTAAATGATTTTTTCATTGCAATAAAATTATTTCCACACTCATACACTTTCAAATGTCTGACACAATGAGAATTTGGCTACCCTAAACAATAGGATTCCATAATAATATTCTTAAAATTTTAAAATACCATAGCTTTATTGACTAAAATTGTTTTTTCAAATATTTTGAAAAGTTTCCACTGAAAGTTAGACGGGGGTAAGTAGTAAAGTTAATAATTTTTGCTAAACGCCAAGAAATTAAAAAATATTTTATATGGGCTTTGTCGAAATAAGAAAATTTTGTATCAAGGATCTCTTAAAATCGTCTTGAGAGTTGTATTAGCCGTTACGAACACCAAACTAATGAAAACGACGTATATATATATATATATATATATATATACAAATATTTTATTTTAATTAGGTGTCCTCATTCTTCAGCATTATCTCAAGTATTTGAAAAGATGCTCGAAAATGAGGACAAGTGATTAAAGTTCCTGAAAGTCGACTCCTGAAAGTACTTTAAAGTTTAAGTGATAAGTAAATAAGAAAACACTGTATATAAATATATATATATAGTACTTCTACCCTAATAAAACATATTCATGGTATTTGTACAATGGTAAGGTAAGAATAAAACCAAGTAGTTGTGCTAAAGAAGTTAATATGTAAAGTATTAACTACAAAAGACCAGCAATGCCAACTAGATTGTCAGTAGATGGAGATCGTGGGGTTTGTATAGTGCGTAAATTCCTATGGAATAGTTGATAGCTAGTAAAACAGTAAAAAATAGACCTTGAAACTTTTTTTAGAAACGCAAAGGTAATTGTTAATACATTATTTTAAATATGTAGAATCGTTACAAAAATACATTGAATTTAAAATTGAATGATTTATCTTTGAATAATATGATACCCTCATAGGGATTATATAAATGAGAGGCTAGAAATCTAAAAGGCATTTATCAAATTGATATGTCTTTGTCGAATAATGTTCACACAATATTCAATAACTAATTTCTATACTTAAACTTTATACTACCAGTTTGTATTTGCCTAGAGATTTGTTTTATAATGATTATATGAAAATGAATTGAAAAACTGAATGAAGACATTTTTTTCTTTAGGAATAAGTAGTAGTATTTAGGATTTGCTGAGTTAATTTACGAAACATTGTTTTTAGGAAATTATCTTTATTGACATGATTTATAGTTGACTAATTACATGTATAAGAGATTTTTAATGCAATAGATTTTATACAATGTACTCATAAACTCTAAAATCTTTTTCAAATAATTTCTAGAACATTAACAATTACGACAAAAATAGGCTATGAAAACAAAGTATAACCATTCAGGTGTTTTATTCAGTTTTATATTCAGCAAAACAAGTTTAGTTAGTGCAACTGCAGTATACATTTTAGTTATGATTACTAGTGTCATTAGAAAAATAAATTTAGCAGCCTATTGGAAGTATTAAGTTGGGAAGTAATTGAAATAAGTAAACTCTTCTCAATGGTTAGGGTTAGAATTGCGTTTGGTTAGGATGAGAATCCAGTTTTTTAAGCTGAAAGCTCAGTGTACAAAAGTCGCTTTGTGGTGGCCAAAATAGATCCCCCATTGAGTATATTCTGTTTAGCATAAAGCGTCTTACAGTCCGAGACGCAAATATGACCTTGAGTGAAATAATTATACCGCGCACACACACTGGAAAGATTCCATTAAGTTTTCGTAATCCTATATAGGGTATGGAAACGGGATGTAAGCTGCACCAATTGGACCTAGAAAATGGTCCTGCACGTATTCAACCAGAGTTTCACCTTGAAGATTTCGCGGTTTCTCTTCTGACGCTGGGACGGAATGTGGCCACCCCAATCTCTATATAACCTGTCTATAAATGTAAGACGCTAATCGTCCGTCTTCAAAACCGATGTTGTCGCCGTAGCCATATGCTAGCATATCTCTGACTCTCGTATTTAAGTTTAATTTAAAATTATTAAACAATAAGTAACCTTATATTTTTTCTACTTTCAAGCTCTATCGTTTTTATTTGAGTTCAGAACAACAGAGGTAAATTAAATTTGAAATATAATTTATTCATGCATTACTGTCATTGCAAATTAGGAAACATGTGGTGAACGCTCGGACAAATCGCAAATATATTGTGGTTTATATTAATAGCTATATCCATTTGCACTCCAGCTTGTTCATGTCATAATATTAATCTCCATTTAACTTTATTATGCTTGTGTGCAATTATTTACGTTACGGTGACTTTCATTTAAAAAATGGATAGTACTATATAGAAATGGATATATATATATATATATATATATATATATATATATATATATATATATATATATATATATATATATATAGATGTATTGTCATCATAAAGTTATAGATGGCCTGTTATATATATATCAGCTTAAATTGTTGTATAGAACCCGCATGACCAGGTTGCGTTTAAAGATTTGATTTAATCCTGTGCATTTAGAATATAAAAGCCAGGTAGAAGGTTCTAATTGCAAATGAATAATTTCTATATAAATTTCAAATTTTAATAAATTGAACTTAAATAAATAATTATACGATTTAGTATATGTTTTCAAAACTAAATTATATGCGTTCAAAAAGAATTTTATCTACGGCGTAAAACATTTATTTTAATTTATAGAAATATTTCGCCCCTGCGACTGTAGGTCCAAGATCTCTTCAATGTTTCTTTTCACGAAAACGTTGTCTTCTAACACTACCAGGATTTCCAATCCTTTGTTCCCTTTCTGCGTTATCTAACAGTCTGGCAAATTTTTCTTCTTCTGCTCGATTCATATTGCATAGTAACACAATAAATATAACACACAACGAACTAAACGATCAATAACAAAAAAGTGAAATTAAAAATTATGTCACACTTTAGCACATGCGAGGGGTCGCGAACGGTGGTTTCCACACTGGTATTTGTTTAGGCTGCTACACTAAGACACTCGTTGGTGATAGCGAAAATACAAACGCAGCATTCGCCAGTGGACGAGTCTATTTGAAGGTACTGAGGGGGTGGAAGCGTACAAAAATCGGCAGTTCGACATTTTAAGAAAACGTTGGAGGCCCAGTGGAATAGACCGTGACGCGATCTCTGCCAGGTTAATCGTTTGAACTTCATGGTTTTATTTTAAAAAAGTGAGTGAATTCGTTGTTTTGAATTTAGTAATTTGGTTAAATACAGAACGATTATTGCTAGCGAGCATTAAATTTGATCATGATAAAGATATTAAAGAAATGGAAAGTAGGAAAATATAAAGGAGTGAAATTAGAATTTAATGTAAACTTCGAAAGTGGTTGTAAACAGTTTTGACATCGAGTGACAGCAAAAAAAGGGTAAACATATCAAAAATAACGATTTTTTAAATAAATTTACACACACTTTGTCTGCCTATGTTTAATGATTACTTTTAGAAGTATATCTATATTCAACGCAGCTGTTAACAATTATGACCATTTTTTTTAAACGAATGTAAAAATAATATAAACATGAAGATTTGAGAACATATAAATATAACAAGTCTAAGTTTTATATGTCTGTATTTTTTTGTCTTTACTATTTAAAATTACATATTTATGGGTAAAAATATTTTATTTTTATTATACTTATATTAATATTAAAATGTATTATAAATTCATTATTTTAAATTTGTTATTACATAGCATTCTAGGTATTACGTAATGATGATAGCAATATTATTATTAATATAAGGGTTTTTCTATCGCCTTGGTAGAGGTTAAAGTAATACTGCCTTACTACGGTTTTAGGGTAATAAATGCAAATATTGAAATCAGTATGACTCAACTGCCCATTATTACCCCAAGCTTCAACACACACACACACACACACAGGCATAGATAAAACAATTATCGTACGAGAATAGAATTCGAAATAGATTAAAATTAAATGCCATGTATTTATTAATAATGTAAGAGAAACGTACAGCAAGTTATTCTCCATCTAATATTTGGGAATTTTGTTTCAAATCCATATATATTTAATAAATATATAAAACATATATATGTATTTATAATCAATATCACAGTGAAAGATTAAAACCATATACGACCAAAAACATAAGAAGAATTATCAAATGTATGTGTAAAATGTATATTCAAATGCATTTATCAAACTTAAGAAATATCAAATTTCCTTTATTTTCAAGTAGAACGAAAGTACTTTCTACAAAATCCTAGTTGCAGTTTGTAAAAAGCAGAAACTCAAGTAACTTTTGTACAACGGTTGCTTGCCAACTTATATACAACGAGTGAACGTATTATATCAAATCCATAAGTACCTTTAAACCTTGTGCTGGATGTAGCACGCTATATGTCTCTGTCGACCGCTTGTTTGTGGAAACATCAATTTCAGATTGTCAATACTGGGATAAAGTTTCTGCACATTTACGACTTAAAACGAGCAAATCTATTATGAACATGTTTTTCGCAGACGACAATTTAGCCATCTTAAAAACCAATGACAATATAAAAGCCAAATTTTAAGTGAATTTGAAACTAAATAATTTATTATGTATTGAATTGTTTAAAAAACTGTCTAATAACTATTAGTATATAAGTAAAAGTAACGGCCAAAACTTGGACTCGTCTGCAATCCATAATCCTTCTCTTTATCATGCGTACGAAATTTATTTTCAGTTTTAAAATTTATAGATTAAACTATTTAATTCATAATTATTGAAAATGTTCAGACTGTGATTTTCATCATGTTCATTTATATATCAAAAATATTAATTACAAATGTGAATGATTATGTATTTGAGTATTAATTTTCAGAGTAAAAACAACTATATACACTGTGCGTTAAGAAATTGAAATTGTTCCTACCAGGATTTAAATAGCTCTTGAGATCTATCTATCTATTTTATTGTAACAGGAATGTAATAATTTATGAAAATGAGTTTCCTCATTGAAAGAGATTTAAACTATAATTGAAATCAGGATATGTATTTTTCTCTCGCTAAAAAATCATCATTTAATGTTTATTTTAAAAAGTGTGTCAAGAGAATGAAAATAAAATATTCCAAAAGGTTTTATGAAGAGAACTCATTTATAATTTTTAGACGGAATTAAGTTTTATAAACAAGTGTTTGGTTTTTCTCGTTGTTGAGTAGCTGATACAAACAGTTAACGTTTTTATCTATTTAGGTGCAAACGAAATAATTTTATTAGATTTTCAGAAATAAGATAATTTTTAAACTATATCATAAAACATATTTTCTCTAATTTATCATTAAATATCATAAAGAGAACACATATTCTGTATAACTATAATTAAATATGACTTATCCAAGTGAATACGTAAGGGCTTACTTGCTGGTGTATTTCGAAACAATCGTTCCATTTACGAGGCAAAGCCTCTACTTTTATATTTTATATTTTTTGCTTCTTTGTATATATATATATATATATATATATATATATATATATATATATATATATATATATATATATATGTATTCTAATTTATATACACCGTAAGAAAACGGTGTATATAAATTAGAATGTGATTATTGTAATAAAGTTTATATAGGACAAACTAAGAAACAACTTAAAGATAGATATAAAGAACATTTTAATGCATATAAAAAGCCAGAAATTTATAAATCAAATTTTGCTAGTCATTGTATTAATAATAATCACTTATTTCCTAATATAGATAATATGATACTTATAAAAGAAATTAACAAAGGCCTGAGAATAAATATTTATGAAGCTTTAGAAATACATAAATATAATACTAATAATGAGTTGATAAATGAACAAATACAAGTAAAATCTAAATTCGATAATATATTCAGTGTTTGTAATGTTAGGGCAGCAAAATAAAAAATAAAAAATTTTAACAACATTGTAATTGATTTGGCATAACTATTTATTTGATCTAATTTGCACATATGTTAATTTTAATTGTTTAATATTCCTGATGATGTTGGTACTGTTAGCCAACGAAAAGCTTTGAATTGTAAATTCAAATATAATTCTTGTATTTGTATTTTGACTTTTGTTCTTTATTAATACACAAGAAAACATATTGCGATATTTATATCAATAACCTTACAGGGTTGTATTTTGTGTGAATTAGAAGTGAATGTATTTTTTGAGGTTAAGTTCCATATTTTTTTATTTTTTATAAGTTGTTTACATATTTTTTGGTATTTTACTATATTACAATTTAATATATTTATTATATTATTAATATTTCATATTATTGTAATAATTTTTATATATATTGGCATGATATCAGTTAATAATTGTAATGCTGCCTTAACAAAGGACTTAAATTTATTTGAAAAGCGGAAAATTCAGTTAATGAACACAAATTGTAATATATATTTTAATAAACAATGTATTATAAACAATATTATTCCAAAATACGCAAAAATTACAATAAAAAACAAAAGTGATACTGCCAAAAAAACTTGTAAACAAGCAGAGAAATTATGGGTTAAAAATGAAATAAGAAATTTATATAAAAAACAAAACATTTTAACTACTGAAATATATAAATTACATTTAAAATTAGCTTCTACAATGAATAGTATAAAATGGGAAGAAAAATACAATAAAATTAACTTCTTGATAAATAAAATTAGAAATATAAAAATAAATAATATATCAAAAAAACTAAATAATTTAAAACTTGAAAAACAAATGAAAATAATACCTGAAGTTAAATATCATAACTTTCACCCTAATGTTGTTAATTTATCTAATACTAAATTTAATAATTGCGAAATAAAACTACTTGAAAATAATAAAATCAATATAAAAAGAAACATAAATAAAGATATTGATAATATAATAATAGATACAGAAATAGCCATTAGTAAATTAAATGAAAATATACAAGATAATATCAGAATCGAAGCAGCTCATGAAATAAAAAAATTAATTAAAACTAATAAAATTAATAAAACCCATACACAAACATATTTAGGAGTTAAAGATTTAAAAAATAAACTACAAAATAACAATCTAATTACAGTAAAAGCTGATAAAAGTAACGCTGTTGTAATTATTGATAAGGACGAACACATAAATAAAACAGAAAAATACATAAATGAAAATCGATTTAGTGAAATATATAAGGATCCTACAAAGAAATATCAAAATGAAATAAAAAATTTAATAAAATCTTCTTATAAATTATTTAATAAATATAATATTAGTAATTATATGAACGATAATCCAAAAATACCAATAATAAATGGACTTATTAAATTACACAAAATTGAGAAACCAATTAGACCATTAGTAAATTTTATGAATGCCCCTTCTTATAAAATATCTAAAATCATAACATCTATTCTTAAAGATAAAATGAAACTAAATAATAATCATACCATAAGTAATTCTATTAACCTTATTGATAAATTAAAAATAATTAATATTGATAATAAAACCAAATTAATATCATTAGATATAAAAAATATGTACACAAATATTCCTATAAAAGAGACTCTCAATATTATAAAATCTAGATTAGAGCAAAATGAAAAAGATAGAAAATTAATATTAGAAATTATAAGTACATTAAAAATAATATTAAATCAAAATTATTTTACATATAATAATAAAATTTACAAACAGGAAGATGGTCTTGCCATGGGTTCTCCCTTATCGAATATAATATCTGAAATATTTTTACAATATATAGATGATAAAATAAATAAAATTATACAGACATTTGATTAAAACGGTTATTGGTTTAGATATGTAGATGATGGATTGTATGTATCTAATAATAATGGTATAAACTTAATAACTATTTTAGATAAAATAAATATGATAAATAAAAATATTAATTTTACTTATGAAATGGAGGAAAATAATAAGATCAACTTTCTAGATATAACAATTATAAGACATATTAATGAATTTGAATTTAACATATATCGTAAACCGACACAAACTAACCAAATTATACCTAATAATTCTAACCATCCGTATAATCAAAAAATGGCTGCATTATACAATTTATTATATAGATTACATAAAATACCTATGAATAATGAAAACAAGATAAGAGAGAAAAACATTATCTATCAAATTGCAATTGAGAATGGTTATAAAAAGAAAACTGTTGATAAACTTAATTATAATATTTTAAAGAAACAAAATAATAATCTAATTTTCAAAAATAATGATGAAAATGTCATATGGACTTCATTTACATTTTTTGGTAATGAAGTAAAAAATATCACAAAATTGTTTAAAGGTAGCAACATAAAATTCGCTTATAATACTAATAATAAATTAATAAATATAATGAATAATAATAATATTATTAATATGCATGAAAAAAACGGTGTATATAAATTAGAATGTGATTATTGCAATAAAGTTTATATAGGACAAACTAAGAAACAACTTAAAGATAGATATAAAGAACATTTTAATGCATATAAAAAGCCAGAAATTTATAAATCAAATTTTGCTAGTCATTGTATTAATAATAATCACTTATTTCCTAATATAGATAATATGATACTTATAAAAGAAATTAACAAAGGCCTGAGAATGAATATTCATGAAGCTTTAGAAATACATAAATATAATACTAATAATGAGTTGATAAATGAACAAATACAAGTAAAATCTAAATTCGATAATATATTCAGTGTTTGTAATGTTAGGGCAGCAAAATAAAAAATAAAAAATTTTAACAACATTGTAATTGATTTGGCATAACTATTTATTTGATCTAATTTGCACATATGTTAATTTTAATTGTTTAATATTCCTGATGATGTTGGTACTGTTAGCCAACGAAAAGCTTTGAATTGTAAATTCAAATATAATTCTTGTATTTGTATTTTGACTTTTGTTCTTTATATATATATATATATATATATATATATATATATATATATATATATATATATAATATTTATTTATTTATTTTTTATTTGTTTTCTTGTGTGACCTATACGGATAAATATATCTTAGAAGCTATATGTCAAAAGTGAATTAGAATACTCTACTACTATTCACCACATTTATATCCAAATTAATATATCCATATTTGGTAATTGTTCTAAATATAAAACATTTTTATAAATATAGTTATATATAATACATACATATATATATATATATATATATATATATATATAAATATAAATATATATATATATATATATATAAATATCGCAATATGTATTCTTGTGTATTAATAAAGAACGTAAGTCAAAATACAAATATAAGAATTATAATTGAATTTACAATTCAAAGCTTTTCGTTGGCTAACAGTAACAAGATCATCAGGAATATAAACAATTGTTTAATATTCCTGATGATGTTGGTACTGTTAGCCAACTAAAAGCTTTGAATTGTAAATTCAATTATAATTCTTGTATTTGTATTTTAACTTATGTTCGTTATATTGTAGCACACTTTAGATGATGTTACATATTAAATTGGCAAGGTTCAGCAAACAAACGAGAATGTATTCAAAAATTTGTAATAATGTACAACTGTATAAAAAAAATTGTAATGTATGAGAAATATTTTAATGAGATCTCTGGTTGTTAGTGACATCTAACGGAGAATTTTAAAACGTGTATTAAAATCGGGATGCGCCCCCCGGATGGGCGGTAGGTAGGAAGGTTGCTCGCAAATACAATATAAGGCCTCTTTTAGCCAAGATGTAAAGGGCAACGGACGTGTCCGAGATCAAGAAAAATTGTTATTTTGTTTTCAAAGTTTAATTTAAACCTCCTTTTTAAAACATGTTATAATCGTGAGATAGAAGACAGCGTACGCAACCAAGTACAAGATGGGACGCTGAAGTTACCGATGACATTTCCTGAAACTTTCCACGAGGAGGACACGAGGTTACCAGATGTGAATGCAGCTAAGTGAACGATTTAAGACTTTAAAGATTTATTTCAAAATTTAAAACGTTATACAGCATAACTCAAACTAAAGAACCTTGAACGTTTCAATTCATTTACATAACAGTAATTTACGCACACTTTGGTGCAATTGTGTTCACCTTGAATTGTGAAATTTGATTATAAAAAAAAGGGCAAGTAAACTCGAGTGTAGATTCATTTACAGCCATTGATTGATTAATTGTTTGTTAGAATGTTATCCTTAAAAATTCATAAATTAAATCCGTAACTGAATGTCAAGAAATTTGTATCATGATTGTAACTTACCTTTTGTTTGCTGAATAAAAAGAGTATAATTTGCTTTAATTGCATTTAATCGAGTAATTATTTAACCAGCACACAATTCTTGCATTTCAAGTTAATAAGCCTTAAGATTTAATTTAATGAGACTCTGCTAATTTAAATGATTTAATCTTGTATTTTAAAGTATTACAATGTAACGGAGTTCTACCATCAAAGGCGTTACAGATAGACGGTTATTATTACGCCTAAACTGTAAGCTAGAACTTAAAATTAAAGCTTAAACTAAAAGAATTTAAATTTAATAATAACGTTACAATATATATATATATATATATATATATATATATATATATATATATATGTATATATATATATATATATATATATATATATATATTAATATATATATTAATATATATCAATATAAATATATATATATATATATATATATATATATATATATATATATATATTCAATATATTCATTGAAAGTATTCTTGTTTTTGAAATATTTTTAATATATTAACTATAGTACAAGAAAACATATCACCATACTTAATATATATATATATATATATATGGATATAACATGTATCCTAATTTTTTTGTTAACTAAAGGTTGTTAAATTGTTAACTTACACTTAGAGGAAACGTTTTCGTCTTACGTCTTCTTTAGCATCGTATTTTTATCGCTGGGATTGCTGCAGTTTTCTTCCTCGGTACCATTTTTTGAAAGTTAGTGATGTGATCGAAGAGTAGGCTTATGTGTGATCCGTGCCGTGTTTGTTCATTTAGGATGTCATTTATATTTATGTTTCTATGTCTATATATTTCATACTGTTCTAGTGTGTTTAACTTATATCCTTTGTTGCATGTGTGGAGGATGATCATGTTATTTTCAATACTTTTGCATGAGTGTTTAGTGTCAATGAGGGGATTTGCGAAGGTGGATTCAATAGTGGTGTGCAGTGCGCTTTTTTGTTCTTTATATTTTTCGGCGAAAGATCTGCCTGTTTGTCCAATACAGTAAAATCAATATTGACACATTAACTAGTATCAGAAGTTGTAATGAATCACTTAATACGAGAACTTAACACATGCTAAATTCTTGCCTATTTTAACAAGCTGGTGCAAAATTCTTCCATACGAGTTACAATAGTGCGAGAGAGAGGGAGAGAGAGAGAGAGGGAGGAAGGGAGAGTTTAAAACTGTAGTATTGGATCAATTTTTTAAATTTTTAATGAAGTTTTAATCATTGTTTTCAGCAAAACTGTCGATTTAATAGAAAACCTTCCCTTAGGCCTCTCGTCCACTGGGAGCGGAAATCTCCGAAAAGTTGCGAAATCAGTTCGTCAGAATTCGACCGAAAACGCAGGAACTATCCAAACACGTGACTAGGTGCGGGACCGCGTCCACTAGGCCCGCATCATTCGTCAGTTTTCGTGCGTATAGGTGCGACGTGCGAAGCGATCCCGTTCAGCTGGGATTTTTCGGACGAACAAGTGCGAAGAGTTGTCATGGATTGCGAGAAGTTAATTTTGCTTGTGCAAGAAAAAAAATATCTGTGGGATCAACGAGAAAACAACTACCACATGCGGAATGTACAAAAACAATTGTGGAGGGAAGTTGCTACTGAAATGAAATTACCAGGTAGGGACGTTATTGTTTATTTGACAACATTTTTTTGTTATTGTTTATTTGTATTGTTATAGTTTATTTGACAACATTTTATTTACAACTTATCATTTTCTACTTGTAAATAACAGTTTATTTTTAAACTGTTATCATCTAATCTATGTGTAGTTAACAAAATAAGTTTTAAAAGTTTCTCTGACTTCACATGCGCTCGAACCACTTCTATTATTGCCTAAAGTAGTAAATCTATTGCCTCTATTGGTAGTTATCGAAACATTATCACTTGCTTGAGGCTGAAATGGTCCTATACCTTCCCTATCTATAATTATATTATGCAATAAGCATATACATTTTACAATCACGTCTGCTCGGTCTGGTGTTACTTCTATTGATTTTAGAAGTATTCGCCATTTATTGCTGAGGATACCAATCGCACATTCCACAGTTTGCCTGGCAAGTGACAAACGTTTGTTGAAAATTTGTTCACCTGACCCAGCGTTTCTGTAAGGATAAGGACGCATTAAATATGGTTTCAGAGGATAACCCTCATCACCAATTATCACGCGAGGTGCACATAAATCGCTGTCGGGTAATTGTTTCTCAATGTGCACTCCGAGAGCACCGCGTTTCAGTTGCTTGTTCAAGTTGCAAAGATCAAAAATTCCTCCGTCACTTTGTTTCCCATAGGCTCCAACATCAATGCAAATGAATTTGTAGTTAGGTCCAACTACTCCTTGCAGAACTAAAGAAAAGAATTTTTTATAGTTATAATACATCGTACCAGAATGCTGTGGGCATTTGATGCGAATGTGCTTCCCGTCGATGGATCCCACACAATTCGGAAATTTCCATTTCCTCCAAAATTCTCTCGATATTTCATCAACCTGTTCGTCAGAGGGAAATGCCATGTGCACATTACTTAATGATTCCCATATGGCTGCACAAGCTTCGTGGACAATTCTCCCAACAGTCACATCCGACATCCGGAAAGAATAGCCTAGAGTTTTGAATGACGCTCCAGTTGCTAGATATCTGTAAAGAAAAAACATTTTAAATCAAAAAGGGGGGAAAATATTGGTGCATCACTATTTCCTTAGCCAGCATTTAACTGAATTTAATATTTTTTGTTTCAGAAGAAGATATCAAGAAAAGATGGAGGGGCCTTCGAGACACGTTTCGAAAAGAATTCATGAAACAGATGAAAACCAAAAGTGGCAGTGGCGGAAATGAAAGTACATCATCGTCATGGCCGTTTTTCAACCAACTGTTATTTTTGACAGACACGATCAAGCCAAGAAGAATGGAAAGCAGTGTTCCATCCGTTGCATCAGATGATATGAGTAACGATGAAGTCAACGAAAATGATTCGGAGTTAGCTGATCTAAGCCATGCAGATCTACTCTTACCTACAAGTGAGAATGTTGATAGTCAGCAACAAGTATCCACCAGCTCAAGCGCCACAAAAATGTTTAAAAGCCCACCAAAAAAATAAGGTCAAAAAACGAGCTGTCAAAGTTTGATGAAAAACTACTCGAAATTGAAAATAAAAAAGTCAAATACTTGGAAGAAAAAACAGTTCGCACTCAAGATGAAGACTATCAGTTCCTCATGAGTTTATTGCCTCATCTCCATGATATTCCTAAAGCAAGAAAACTGTTCCTGCGCAAAAATATTATGGACGTTGTGATGGATGAATTGCATCAATCTCCGAAAACTTCCTCACATTCTACGCCAAATTATTCTTCTGATGATTCTTCCGGGGGCCAGTACAACACGTCTTCCTATTTTCACGATTTTAATCCTAGTGGCACCTTCATTTAAATGAATAAACAAGTACTTACATTTTTTGTAACACGTTTGTCCATATGCAGTAGTATCGTTATTACTTAACTACCCTTGCTTAGTGAGAAATTATAAATAAATATATAAGGGTAAAAAAATTAAGACGTTTAGTGTTTTTTTGCTTTTTCCCCAACTTACCTTAATGTAACAGCCAGCCGTTCTTGTGGAGAGATCGCCGAACGAAAATTACTGAATTTTTCGAGTTTTGAGTAGATGTTGTCAACAAGGTATTGAAAAGTGTCCTTTTTCATTCCAAAATAGGAGAAATGGTGATTATCATCGATCTGAAGGTCACGCCACAAATGAGAAAATTCCCCAAACTCTTCTCTTTTTACGAAAATTTGATTCACCCACATTTCCCGCCTTCGTCTATATTTCCTTCGTCGATAATAAATCAAAGGTGATAATTCCAACGCTAATTCGTCGTCAGAATCATCATCGAAACAGTTCCGAAGAGCCATCTCGTTTACGCATTCGGACGAACTGAGCGGATCAATGGACGATGGCATTCGACCCACTTTGGAAGAAGGGTTTTCGCAAGATTTCGTCGCTTCGCAGTTCGCAGCTTTCCGGTCCCAATGGACGACTAGCCTTAAAGTGGGAATTACAATGAACACGAGGCCTAAAGCGCGCTGATGCGGAAAGGAATGGTACTGTTTCTTGATACAAGATAAATGTAGTGGATTGTTTTCCCGAAACTATAATCAGATTTATATTTAACTCAAATGATTACACATGTTAACTCTATGAAATAATGTATTGTTTTAACAACATCTATCGTCTAATATCAACAAGCTTATCTCTAT
The DNA here is from genome assembly GCA_036971475.1 of Prosapia bicincta. Taxonomy (NCBI): domain Eukaryota; kingdom Metazoa; phylum Arthropoda; class Insecta; order Hemiptera; family Cercopidae; genus Prosapia; species Prosapia bicincta. The sequence continues at coordinate 47,389,522 of JBAIZL010000005.1, forward strand.
TAAATATAAGCACTAAAATAATATTTAGATGAAGTAAGAATTCATAAATCAAATATAGAAATTAACATAAATGGCATTTATAGAATAAAAATTAATTCAGAGAAAAGTAATTAGTTTGATGGATTTTTATTATTAATAACCGCCACCTATTGTTAAATCATTCATTTCATCTAAAATATTTTAAATTATCATATAACTAGGCTACTAATGGTTGTTAGTAATTTGAAAAACACGGGGAATAATATTACAAGTATGAGCAAAATAGGACGTTAAAAGATGTAATAAAATTGCTCTAAAGTTATATCACTCTATGCTTTGCGTTTCCTCTAAACTCAAGTAAGTTATTTGGTTCTTGAAATATGTTTAATAATTTAATAAATATAACCTTCTGCAAATAATAATTCCTTGTAGTTATTTGGTATAATAATTTTTTTAAAAAATACATTTAGTATTGTTTGTGTCTTTACTCTTCGAAATGTTAAAGAAAAGAAGATGTATTAAAATTCATATCTTGTGTCAAAGAGAGTCTTATAAAGTCCTGAAAAGAAATGGAAGAAAGAAATAAAACACTTGAAGAATATTAGAGTAGGTAGGATTCTGCGAAAGTTGTTATGTGAAGAGCTTTATGTTTCAATTCTTATATGTTCAATAATATATTTCATAAGAACTGAAGGATTAAATTAACCAATGGAAAAGGTAGATATTTATTATACAATATGAGACAGTACTCATTGTATTTTTGTAATTTATTTTCTGATCAGAGACAAATTTTATTGTTAAAAACAATGATTTATTTTAAAGCAGCAGACAAAGTATATTGTTTATATATTTGAGCATATTTTTAGGGATATTTTGTTCATGCTGTTTTCATAACAACTACCAGAAATTTTGTTACAATTCCCTGTAAATATTTTTGTACACATTCACGATCCTAGAATTAGCTTGGTATAAACAAAATGAGAAAATCATTTTGGACACATTACTCAGGTATGAACGAATTAAGCACAAGACCTTTTCCTTCTTTATAAATCTAATGTATACAACTAAATTGGTTTTAATAGAAAAACCGTCATCTACATGCGAGAAATGTGACAAAAATTAAATAACTAAAAATATAGGCAAATGTGCAGAATTGGGTATGTCTTTTACTTTTGACAGGTGGAGTGCAGTGAAACCTTGTTAGCTTCAGGCTAAGAGTATGACGGGACACATTTGATACAACCAAAACCTTTAGAATTGATAATGAGAGAAAACAACCAGTTTACAGAACCAGTATTGTAGCAAGTACTTTCATAAGTTATTTTACAAATCCTTTTGTGTAGAAAAAATCGAATATTTGTTTCCAATGTTTTCAGCTACAATAAACCACACATCAACAAGTTTCGAATGTAATCAGCCAACTTTTGGGTTTTCTTTACTGATCTAATACAGTGCCTTTCTACAAGCAACAGTGTTCATATATACTTTTCTATGTGATATAATGATGTAAAATAAAATGTCTCAACGTCTATGAAGACAAAATTCTTACTAACAATTATTTTACCACTCTCAGTATATAGAAAAGCCCCAACTAATATACAACTTTTGTTAAAACTCGTTATCGTGTAAGGCGAATTCAACAGTTAAAGTGAAACAGACCAACCAATAATTTCAAATTTTCGGGCGACGACAGAGCTATGTCTAAGAGGTAAGAGGTATTGAAGAAAGAAACATCTAGGAAACAACTTTCGATAAAATAGAACATATAGAGTTGCTACTTATATAATGTGGCATTCGTGATTTGGCGTGATGTAATTTACTCATACGTACAAAGATAAACCATTACTATAGATACAAAAAAGACTGCTAGAAACTACTACAAAAAACCGCTTTTGAAAATATAATTATTTTGAATACATTGTACTTCAATAGGTTAACAATTTATTGGTAAATCCAGAGATCACTAAATGTAAAATAAAAACTTTGTACAAATGCACTAATAACTCTTTGATCATGTTCCTGACAATCACACACACACACACACACACACACACACACACACACACACACACACACACACACACACACACACACACACACACACACACACACACACACACACACACACACACACACACACACACACACACACACATATATATATATATATATATATATATATGTGTGTGTGTGTGTGTGTGTGTGTGTGTGTGTGTGTGTGTGTGTGTGTGTGTGATTGTGTTGTGTGTGTGTGTGTGTGTGTGTGTGTGTGTTTGTGTATTACTGTATAGAAAATACAACAATATCTAGAAGGAATATAATAATAGCAATAAATGTTTTACTAGTTGAGATGTTTTACTTAGTTGAGATTAGAAATAGTCTTAAATGTTTTTAAAATTCATTATAAAGATGAAAAAACCCGTTTTCTCTAAGCCTTTATTAGTATATTGGGTCAAGTTACAGATATGTCATGTCATTTTGGTTTCCAATAATCCTCTCAGACCAATGTAAACTATAGCTTGAGATTAAAAAGAATGCCTCAATACATTTAACAACCAAAGAGTAACAAAGATGAAACAATAAACATGCAGTTAGCAAACCTTTTGACAATGTTTTAAAGATGTATTTAACAGATAAATTCTCTTTTAGGAAGGAAAGAAAATGGATCAAGTTGGCCATGCGTTATGAATGTGCTAAGAAAAGGATAAAGCATAACAAACTACTGGGAGTAGAAGTTAATTGTGACAACGTGCATGTAAGATTATTGAAGAAATGTTATAATTTAAACTGGAATATTAACGATTTTGTTCAAATATAAAATATTACAAAAGAAAATAAAACCATTTAAATGTTATTTTTATTGAAAAAGTTTCTTTTCATTTCTGTTCTTCTAAAGCTATTACCTAAAACCAACCTTCAGTAAATTTAGATGAGATTAAAAAAACAACAAAACATTATTTTGAAAATCTGTTTTATCACGTCTATTTCCCTTGTTTGAGCTTGAATTTGGGGTATTTTTATTTTTTAAATGGATTGGATTGAAGATAATTTTGGTTGTACTTGCTCTGTCAATATGTGTAGACAAATGGTTGACCTTGTAAATGACTAAAATATTGATGACAATTAAAACTGATTTGTTTTAATCTTTCTTATACATTCTATTTTCATTGAAACCTTTAAACCTTCTTACTATGTGTATTTATGGTTTCTAATCAAGGATCTAGAGAACTACCGGCGTAAAATATTATTAATTCAGAACATTGGATTATATACTGTGCAGAGAATAGATCTTTGATTAAGCAGTCCACTTACATCTAATTACAGGATGACTTTTTTAAACAATGTTTTTAAAATATCATAAAACCATTCTAATAAAATACTATTGAAAATACGTTGGTTGTGTAAATAATACAAATAAAACAAAATCATGGATATTGAAAATGATGGTTCGTGTTAAGATTGGTGTGGATCCAGCCACAGGGCTCCGCCACAGACGCTTAAGATACTTCAAACACCGATGTATATGTATGTATCTTTGGAACCGTTAAACCGCTTACAGAAGTTGATGAAATCTGAAGCGTTTGCTTAGCATATTCACAGGATGGTGAGTGTGACGTTTGGTGTAGATCCATTTACATGGCTCCACCCCAGAGGCCTCAGCAGCTGAACTGACTTTATTGAAATTCGGAATGATTGTTTAATATATTCCCAGGATAAGTCGTGTAAGGTTTGGTGTAAATCTATCCACAGGACTCCGCTCCAGAGGTTTAAGATAGTTCAAACACCGATGTATATGTATGTATCTTCGAAACCGTTAAACCGCTTACAGAAGTTGATGAAATATGAAGCGTTTGCTTAGCATACTCCCAGGATGGTGAGTGTGACGTTTGGTGTAGATCCATTTACATGGCTCCATCCCAGAGGCTTAGGAATTTTCATAAGCCATGTGTGTATGTAATGCCCTATGAAAGCCTAAGCAGCTGAACAGACTTTATTGAAATTCGGAACGATTGTTTAATATATTCCCAGGATAAGACGTGTAAGGTTTAGTGTAAATCTATTCACAGGACTCCGCTCCAGAGGTTTAAGATACTTCAAACACCGATGTATATGTATGTATCTTTGGAACCGTTAAACCGCTTAAAGAAGTTGATGAAATCTGAAGCGTTTGCTTAACATACTCCCAGGATGGTGAGTGTGACGTTTGGTGTAGATCCATTTACATGGCTCCACCCCAGAAGCTTAGGATTATTCATAAGCCATGTGTGTATGTAAAGCCTTATGAAAGCCTAAGCAGCTGAACAGACTTTATTGAAATTCGGAAGGATTGTTTAATATATTCCCAGGATAAGTCGTGTAAGGTTTGGTGTAAATCTATCCACAGGATTTCGCTCCAGAGGTTTAAGATAGTTCAAACACCGATGTATATGTATGTATCTTTGGAACCGTTAAACCGCTTACAGAAGTTGATGAAATCTGAAGCGTTTGCTTAGCATATTCACAGGATGGTGAGTGTGACGTTTGGTGTAGATCCATTTACAGGTCTCCACCCCAGAGGCCTCAGCAGCTGAACTGACTTTATTGAAATTCGGAATGATTGTTTAATATATTCCCAGGATAAGTCGTGTAAGGTTTGGTGTAAATCTATCCACAGGATTTCGCTCCAGAGGTTTAAGATAGTTCAAACACCGATGTATTTGTATGTATCTTCGAAACCGTTAAACCGCTTAAAGAAGTTGATGAAATCTGAAGCGTTTGCTTAGCATACTCCCAGGATGGTGAGTGTGACGTTTGGTGTAGATCCATTTACATGGCTCCATCCCAGAGGCTTAGGATTTTTCATAAGCCATGTGTGTATGTAATGCCCTATGAAAGCCTAAGCAGCTGAACAGACTTTATTGAAATTCGGAACGATTGTTTAATATATTCCCAGGATAAGACGTGTAAGGTTTAGTGTAAATCTATCCACAGGACTCCGCTCCAGAGGTTTAAGATACTTCAAACACCGATGTATATGTATGTATCTTTGGAACCGTTAAACCGCTTAAAGAAGTTGATGAAATCTGAAGCGTTTGCTTAACATACTCCCAGGATGGTGAGTGTGACGTTTGGTGTAGATCCATTTACATGGCTCCACCCCAGAAGCTTAGGATTATTCATAAGCCATGTGTGTATGTAATGCCTTATGAAAGCCTAAGCAGCTGAACAGACTTTATTGAAATTCGGAAGGATTGTTTAATATATTCCCAGGATAAGTCGTGTAAGGTTTGGTGTAAATCTATCCACAGGGCTCCGCTCCAGAGGTTTAAGATAGTTCAATGTACATCCTTCCATAAATCTTAACTTTAAAATGTATATTCTTACTAGCGCTACATAAATTAATTTAAACATAACTATAAATAATATGTAAAAATACAAATACAATAATAATTAATAATTTAACCTTTTAAAATTCCTAAATTCTATGTACAGTTATTGCTATCACACTTATTGATATTAAAAGTAGGATAGCCGATAACGTTCTTGCGAAATTTGAATCAACCAAAGCTGTGCAACGGAACCAGATTAACAACAGCAAAACTGACACCCAATTTGATCCGTTGAGACACCTAAAATATTTATCTTTTACACGCTTAGTGAATTGAAGAAATACATTGTGTATCCTCTATCATTGCAGTAAACGAAATATTATTATTTAAATATTTGATTTGCTTTTCATATTGCAAAAACTATGATTTCAGGCACAGCAATATGCGCCGGGTAACGCTAGTATTTTTATAAAAATGAAATATAAAATAATATAGAATACATTTACAAATTTACACCAAAATTTAGGTTTTAAATATTACGTGCATTCGTTATATCATGCAGTTTGATGATATACAAAATCTAATAGAATTGATTTTGATAAACAATAACTGTTTTCTTATGTGGGAAACAAACCAAAAATAATACATCCATATTGGGTGAAATTGGATTTAAGCCAACAGCTGAGATAACTCACTGATAACCTATATATTGGGATAGATATTTTTAATACATTTATTGTTATTTCGATGAACGTCATTGTTGTAACGATTTAACCGAACATTAGTTTGTAACTAGTGTTTTAATTTATTATTTACCTGAAAACCATCCTTCAACAAAATCTTAAGAATACAATAAACATGTAAAAGGGTTCATAAATAACTAACAAATAACAAAGAACTAATATAATAAACAACCAAATAACGAACTTTAGGGATAGTGGATTTTACACTAAAACACATATTTATATATTACACTTGCCTATATTAGCACTTTTTTGGGTAATTGGAATGGCCTTCATGAGATGTATGCTATAGTCATATAAGACCGTAACGCTGTGTTTACGTATAAGTGTTATGCTCTTGTTTATTCAAAAGTTTAATGGAAAATGAAACAGATATGTTCACTTTAGAATAAGTTGAAGACATAACGAAATCTAAGAAAAATAAAGATATAAATGAGGTTAGTGATACTCAGATTGTGGAAAGTAGAATCTGAATTAGTTGAAGTATATCAGAAACTGTGCAGATAAAGAAATGTTTAACTGAGTTCAATTTTAGAGAAAGGCCGTTATAGAACGATCGTTTCAATTCACTGGGAATAATAAAACTAGAAGGTTCCATTGAACCTTAAGTGTTACCAATTTGGAGCGCAGTATTGGCTGAGGAAATTAGAAGTATAAAAGTTTACTAAGTTCCTCGGAATTGATACCTCTGTAACAGTTTCGTAAATAATAAAAACTTGTTTCCTTTTAGATTTATTCCTGATTATTAGACGTAAAAGAAGTCGCGAAATAAAATGCAAAAAAAATTAAGAACAGGAGGGTCAAAACGTCGGGTTTTAAGTTCATTGCAAATACAAACTGCTTAATACCAGCGTTTGTATATTGCAAGGGGTCGTTGTATCCTGGATTTTTCGAAATCTGCATCCTAACATATTTATTCGAAAATGCTTTTGAACCTAAAAAATGGATTCTTAGTTGAGGTGTGAGTTTTCCTTTAATTAATTTTCGTCAGATGAGAAAAATAATTTTTATGAACAAAAAATATTTACATTTTATAAAACTTATCCCTTTTACACGTGCACACACGCGTGTGCGCATATTTGTATATCATATCCCAACTAAATATTGTAAATGGTAACTGAATTAAATTTGAGTTAAAATCCAAATGAAGATAAAACAAATAAAAATAATAACTTATACGCATTTATATTTAAATATTACGTTCGTGCTAGAATGATGCATCGTCTCACAGTCTTTTTTAAAAATAGTTTTACAGGTCCTTTTCTTAAGTAGAACTTTAGGCATAATTAAATTTTGTTGTGAATAAAGGCTTTGATTAGTTAGTGAGATGTAACATATCTAAAATAAAACGCCCTAATTGTTTACATTTCGAAGGTAAGATTGAAGAGACGTCAGATGGCCAAGAGCCTCGTTCACCCATTTTACTGTATAAATGATAGGTAAATTATCCTTTACTTCATATTTTGGTGTTTCAAATAAATAAAATATCCTGGAGCTTTAATCTTATGTATAAGATCTTTAGAATATTTTCCCCAAAATATTTAAAAATATGTCTCTTATGTAACCAAGAGTATACAAAATTATAAGGAACGATAAATAACGGTGGTTTTATGGTCTCTTACATAAAGAGAAATTATGTAATAAAAGTTATATTATTATTTTTTTCTTTTTTTATGCTTTAGGAAAGTCCTTTGGGGGTTTATTCAATTTTACTGGGAAAATATTTACATTCTTCTGAAATTAATTTTTATGAAGGAAACGAGACATTGTATGTCCAGTGCAAACAAAGTATTTTTTTTTTATGATTCCAAAATCTACTTTCACAATTTACATCATTATTGAGAACTTAAAGCAAAATGTAACCTCCCTTCTTAACCCTCGGGTAGGAGCACTGGCTACAGGTGTAGCAAAGAGTTATTGTTTAGACTGCAACGCATCTCATAGAAGTAGGGGAGGTTAGCCTACATCATTAGCTATTGTTTTTCATCCACCCCACTCACTAAGTTGGTGATTGTCACTCGTAGTGCGTGATTTTTGTAATTGTTTACGGATAAAGTTGTTTGTGCTACGCCTTTGGTGTTATGATTGAACCAAAGCTTGCCCTGTTGTCATGTGCATCTATTTTGGATGAACTTGTGCATGATTGCTTGACAGATGAAGAGAAAACCCTCGTATGTTACTGCACTAAACCTAGGAAATCAGTAGCACTTCTGTCCACGATGCAAGAAGACCACAAGAATGACGAAGATTCAGGGGATTTACAAAAACTCGAAATAATTACTTTTTATAACAATACAAAAATTGGAGTTGATGTATTAGACCAAATGTGTGCCAAATACGATGTAGCAAGAAATACGAAACGATGGCCTATGTTTCTACTTTTTATCTTCTAAATATAGTACAAATTAATGCATCTAGAATTTACAATGCTAACAAAGCTAGAGGGTCGCTAGCGGATTGCTTGGGATCTAATTGTTCCTAAAGTAAGAGAAAGGGTCAACGTTCCTAGGCTACTTGTAGAACTAAGGAAGTGAGTAACAAAGCCTCTTGGAATCGGTGAACCCCGGGCTCAACGTCAGCCTATAGACAACAAAGTTGGGCGCTGCTACAGGTGCAGCAGAGGGAGGGATAGATCAGCCTAGAAGTGCTGCAACCAATATGGAGATAGGTTCTGTAGTGTGTGACATTCCTATGGAAGCTACACACCAGAAAAACATTGGAAAGAACAATAGTAACATCTGTGTTTGTAAGAGCATAGTCCTTTTTTTACATATAACAATGTATTTTTAATTTTTTTTTTTAAATTTGTATACTATTTCGGATAAATTATATTTAATAAAATGAGTTTTATAGTATCATTATCCTAGATTTGTGTTTATCTGTATGCACCTAAAGTTGGGAGTATTTTGTGGCGTCAAATTAAAATAATCAGATTAGATCGTATTAAACCAATTTAAAATTGAAATCCTACATTTACTATTTTACAAATATGTTGAAGTATAATAGGAACAGTTACAAGAAAAGCACACAATAAAATTTATATAATAATTATTTAATAAAACAGTGGTACAACATGCGCCTAAATGTGTTACTTTTAACCACGCGCCTACCGAAGGGTTAATATTTGACAGGTAGTTTTATTCCTGAAAAACTGTTTCAAGTAAATTACGTTTAAATGCAAGAGCATGAAAATTACACAGGGAATACAATATAAGATGGTAAGACAGATACAAGAAAATACATCAGAAACAAGTAGTGATGCCTTTGAAAATACCGTACGTTCATTAGTTAGATAGTGAATCTAGTTTATGTGATGTGTTTGAATTGAGGCTTATAATTCTGAAAGAAATTGTTAACTATTTATTTAGAATTAAACTAACTGCTTTGATGAATTTTGAAACTATTATAACAAATGTAGGATAATGTAGAAAAATAATGATTTTACCAAAAAATGTTTGAAAATCATACTAACAATTTAACAATAAAAAAACGAATGTTTATCATCTCTTTATTAGAGAGTTTACATGGTTTAAATTTATTTATTAAACGTTTTTATAAACTTATTGTCAGTGATTATCAATTTAAAAAAAGCTATTGTTGGACGAAAAATTAAACCAAAATAAAGATTATCCTTAGCGGAATAGAACGTAACGAACCTGGTAATTCTATAAACCTAGAACATTAAATTTCTCTCCAACCCTGTTCGCAACGTATTGGTGCAAAGCTATGTTATGTCGTTACTTAACTGTTTATTCAGCTGTGTTGGTTCTTAAGTTGGAGGAGACGGCGACGGAAATGAAAAGCCGTAGTTACACATGGCATTAGACTTCTGCTTTATGTGTTTCAAACGCGTTATGTTGTGCCAGGTTGTAAAGCTCTCTTGCATTTTTTATTATCGTAGACACAGAGAAATACATTTCACTTTGTACTTTATTGTTTGCTACGCTAGAGTAACGATTTGATTTTACTATTTAAGAAATAAAATTAATATCCAAAATATTTTAATAATATTTTATTAGATAAAACTATTTACAAACCATTCTTAAATTTTAGTGATGTTATATAACTACTTAATAACTTTGAAACTGAGGAAATGAAATTAGTTTTGTAAAAATGCAATAGAGCGACTTAAATTGTTAACAGTTTTTAGACGTCTGTTGGGAATCTCGTTTTGCCTACTCGGTTTTCAGTATACCTTAAACGTAGGTTTTCTTTACATATTATTTAACTCCTATTGATAGTATTTACTTATAATCCTGTGCTAAAAAGTTTTAACTTTGCTGTAAAGTATTTATCAACACTCATCGCTTTTTATATTTCACATAGTTAAATAAATAAAATGGTATTTATACGTTACGAATGTTATTGATATTGCTAAACTAATATACCTGGTAATGTACGAGTAGAAAGTCTTGAAAGGAACACATGATGAGACTAATAGTTGGTGCTAAGGTCCAAAAAATTATATTTCGCAGAAAAACACTTTTAACTTTATTTTACAGCATAAGCAACACGAAAAGAAAGATTTCTTTATAAAACTGAAGATCATAAAACATTACAATAAAGTGGTAAATAGGTTTTAACAAATTTACTAAATTCAAAGCTCGGATAGTCATAAACTATTGTTTAAGTGATTAATTACAATAAAACTGTGTTAAAGTATTGCTGTAGAGTATTAGGTTAAATTTGATTTTAGTAAACGTTTTCTTCCATTAGCCAAACCGTTTACGTAAAAGACAGGCGTTAAATGATTCAATCCAATAACGTGAATAAAATGGTTAACTTGTCAATGGGTTGGATTGCTTTAAGAAACTTTATGAATTTTAAATTCAAACAGAATCTATTGAAACTAATCTACCCTATTTAAATATTAATTATTTAAAATTAGTAATGGTGAATCACTTGGTTTAGTTTTAAAATTTAATTGGATTTTTTCAATCACTTCATTAAAAAAATGTACATTCAGAGAAACTCACACTAACAAAATAAGCATTCCTCTTTTTAGTTTATTTTTATAGAAATAATACTGAAAATATATAATTTAGTTTTAGAGGCTATAGACTGACTAATAATAAAACTAAAACAGGACACAAAATAAAATTAACCCACTATCAGTACATATGAGGTAGCATATTTTTGTTTTCTTTGCACTCACTAACTTCTTATCACAAGTGGATTATAAATTGTATATCCTTTCTTCCAAACCACTTTAAAATATCTAACCCATAGGCAATAAAATGTTTTCTGTAAAGTACACGTTTTACAGTTATAATTTTACTATCACCATTTTTACAATAATTTAGTACTGAGTAAGTCATTGTTCACCAATATATCCTACATTAAATATTCACACATTTTCATCAATAACTTATAAAACAAACCGCAACTAATCCAATATTTAACTAATAAAAATTCAATATTAGGCTGCAACTAAATCTTTTTGGGAAAATTCTACATTAGTAAGAATGTGAAAGATTTCAGCGTATCTATAAATATAGACGATATTTAATTTGGACAAGAAACTGTCCATTGTTGTTTTGAACTGAAATCCAGTCTATGCACAATAAAAGCCTGTATTAGGAGAGTTGGGAAAATGTGATTTGCATGCAGCCTGTGTTGCATATAAATCTGGCCTGTTACATTGATATTTTAAACATTCTGTATTTTTAGCAAAATAATATGAGGTTTAGGAATGACTTTTGACTTTTTAAAAAGTGAAGGCATTTTATTTAAGGACGTATATTTTGTTTTTGAATAAATACTCTTTAGATAGACCTATTGTTCATAAACATTTATAAAATATAAAATTTATTAATTTTTGAAGATATCGATACAATAAATCTTAAAGGATAGGGAAGGCTTGTGAATGTATGGGGAAAGATACACGTACGTAATGGATTATGAAATCGTGTGAGTAGTTTTACGTGAAGTGGATGTAATCTCCAACGGGGAGAAGGGAGAAACTCTACTCATATGAATTATAAAACAACTTTTGTATTCGTCTAGAAGTTCAGGTTTCACTAGTAGTGCTAAACCGTGATGTACAAGGACACAGATTAGATATCGAAGTAATGTCCTGAATTTCATGAGTACAAGGATTGCCATAATATAATATACCAGATACTAGTATATGAAAAAATAAGGATATTTATTTAGCAAGTGAGAAATGATATATATTTAAAAAATATTTTAACACCTTTAAATGTTTTAGGTTTATTTCATTTTTATGTTTTATAGTTTAATAAAATGCTTTTGAATTTAAAGAAGGTATTACTTGCATATTATTTAAAATTGACCCAAATATTGTCTCTAGCTTAAAAAAATATAGTATTTTTGTAAATATTAATTCAGTTATAGAAAGAAAGCTACACAGCTCAAAAACTTATAGCTTCAAAGCATTTTTTTCGGCTTCCAGGGAATCTATGTACCGTAGTATAGACATGAAACGTTATTATCCAGTTAGGACCGTAATCTTTAACGTCGTCATGTTTCTGCAACCGAGTTGTAATCATGTTAACAAACATACACTAGTTACAGTTTATAGTGACATTTTATTAAATATATGGCTAGTTTTACCTCATGCTAATAGAACACATTGCATAAAATAATTTCTAATGTCAATATCAATTTAGTTTACATTATCTGAAATAAATACTACGAATCTTTAGTCAAATCTTCCTAGAAAAACTCTAGGATTACACTACAAAAAGCTTATCTATTGATAATATTTGTAACAATTTAAAACTGTATCAAGAAATCTATACATAGGATGTTACCTAATTCCAAGTGCATAAGTTAAAGAAGGAACGGTTTCTTTGTTTATCCTAAAGGTTTTATCTTTGAAGAAAGAAAGAAATTGGGATTAAAAGAGCAGTATTTTTTTTTATAATGAATATTTCCAAAGGTTAAACTGTTACAGCTTTAGTTAAGCCTCTATATAACTGTGACAGAGACAGAGGGAACAATTTGCGTGGGATATACCTTTAACCCCATTCCTCTGCGTTGTCAAAAATTTTGGTTTATTTATATGTTTTAAATCGGATACATGCCGTTTTACATCGAAATGTTGAAACAAGCTGTTTTGTTACAGCTTGGCTATTGGTTTTAAAATAATTCTTTCTAAAAAACCCAACTGTGCTGGACCTCTAGCAAATATTTTTACGACACGTCACAGGTGAGAGCCAAAGCGGTCGTTATTCCCAGCGGTCGTTTAAATTCATCTTACGTTAAGTTTATTTTGTTCGAGTATTGAATCGTAGTTCGAGTATTGCTACATTTTTTTCGTAACGAAAAATGTGTATCAAGAGAACTATTTTTTTTTTTAATAGAACAAATATGTTCCTCATCACATTAGAGTAAATTGAAAAACATTTTGTAATTTCTTTTAACATTTTTTAAATTTTATAACATGTTTTATAAGAATTTAGGACTATCAGCAATTAATAGTTAGTCTCAATAGTGTATAGTAATTGCAAATGTCATACTAAAATATGAGTATAAAACACTGTGAAAGAGGATATAGCTAACAAGAATGCAGGCTCGATTACCTGCAGGAAATACTTCCATTCCCTATTATTGATAAACAAAAAGTACCAATCATTGAAACACGATCTTGAAGGAAGATTGTGAGGAACCTTTTATGGAATTAGGGTTAAGGAAATAACATGATGATTTCCAATACCCTTTGGTATTTCAAATGGGGAAATTGAGGAAATGTTTTCATGTCTGATGATAGTTGGTTATCTTAAATACAACGGTTCTCTACCGGGGTAAAAAGTGTGTGTTCTAATACTAGGAATTTATTATCATAGATATAAATACTGTATAATACATATGATAAATATTTTGTATACTATTATTTCATTGTGTGTTAAATAAACAAAATTGAAAAGTTTTATAATAGGTAAAATATCGTCAATGACGCCTACAAGTTACTCGGTAGGCTGTTGTAGATTTTGGTATTTCTGTGTAGGCATGATTTAACCCAACACTTTCAGTATGTAAATGAATTATAAAACTTTACTTCTTTATAGAAAGCAAAATGTTTCCATATATAAGTAAGCCAAAAGATCCTTTTTCTTATGAGGATACTGAGAAATATTTTTTAATGATCTAAGTAAAGGGTATGTATCGCTTTAAGATGTAATTCGCTTTATTTTACTTGCACAGTTTTCAAAAGCACTGTTCTAGTAGGTACTATGATAATTAACTTAATGTTTACCTTATCGAGTAATTATGACAAGTAAAAATGATAAGCTTTTGTTTATAAAATAAAACAATCTAAACAATCATAGATTTTGTTTATTCAATATTAAATATCCTGTGTACAGAGAGCTTTAGTTTCCATAAAATACCGCCTTAACTTCCCCAATCCATAAATATCTTGGGGAAAGTATGTTGAACTTCAGAGACGGGGCAATGGATCTCCTGGCGCAATACATTTTACACCTCGTTAGTCCATGTGTGCGCCATATTTCACCCTATAAGCTCGGTTCGTGATGAAACGCTTTAAAAAAAATATGAATACAAACGAGCACACGGCCGTAATATGTCTTTATAGAACTAAAGTCTTAGAATTGTGTCATATGACCATTTGACGCCAATAGGATATCGATTGATTGTACACATCTCCATCTTCTCTACAGCATATTCTTTGGAAGAATAGTCACAGTGAGAACTTGTGCTACAGTTATTCTCAGTAAAGAATCTATTTAAAAGTTTCTAAACAATAATTTTTTTTAATCCAATTTATATTGAAAAATATCGTTTGATTGAAATTACTAAATATAACATGTTAGATATTAGTTCAGTAAAATTATTTAACTTTTATTTAACTAACAGCAACTTCACAAATAGGCTTAGACTAAAATTACAGCTAAAAACATAATTGACTGACTTACTTGTTTCAAGTAACAGGCAATTAAGGCAATTTTGTCCCCCTGAAATATGTGGTTCGTTTTCTCTTTATTTATTATTGTTTATGAAACATTAGGTGGAGAAAAATATTTTAAATTGTTTTGCAAGTGAGAGTTACAAATGCAAAACTGAATGGTGAAAATAATAAAATTATATTTATGGCACGAATATGGTGACGTACTTACCCATAAGTTACGTAATATAAAGGTATCATTTTAATGATCGAGATGAAACTGATTTTAAATTATAATAATAATTGTAAAATTATTTAACTTTTATTTAACTAACAGCAACTTTACAAATAGGTTTAGACTAAAATTACAGCTAAAAAACATATTTGACTGACTTACTTGTTTCAAGTAACAGGCAATTAAGGCAATTTTGTCCCCCTGAAATATGTGGTTCGTTTTCTCTTTATTTATTATTGTTTATGAAATATTAGGTGGAGAAAAATATTTTAAATTGTTTCGCAAGTGAGAGTTACAAATGCAAAACTGAATAGTGAAAATAATAAAATTATATTTATGGCACGAATATGGTGACGTACTTACCCATAAGTTACGTAATATAAAGGTATCATTTTAATGATCGAGATTAAACTGATTTTAAATTATAATAATAATTGTAAAATTATTTAACTTTTATTTAACTAACAGCAACTTTACAAATAGGTTTAGACTAAAATTACAGCTAAAAAACATATTTGACTGACTTACTTGTTTCAAGTAACAGGCAATTAAGGCAATTTTGTCCCCCTGAAATATGTGGTTCGTTTTCTCTTTATTTATTATTGTTTATGAAATATTAGGTGGAGAAAAATATTTTATATTGTTTTGCAAGTGAGAGTTACAAATGCAAAACTGAATAGTGAAAATAATAAAATTATATTTATGGCACGAATATGGTGACGTACTTACCCATAAGTTACGTAATATAAAGGTATCATTTTAATGATCGAGATGAAACTGATTTTAAATTATAATAATAATTTTAAAATTATTTAACTTTTATTTAACTAACAGCAACTTTACAAATAGGTTTAGACTAAAATTACAGCTAAAAAACATATTTGACTGACTTACTTGTTTCAAGTAACAGGCAATTAAGGCAATTTTGTCCCCCTGAAATATGTGGTTCGTTTTCTCTTTATTTATTATTGTTTATGAAATATTAGGTGGAGAAAAATATTTTAAATTGTTTTGCAAGTGAGAGTTACAAATGCAAAACTGAATAGTGAAAATAATAAAATTATATTTATGGCACGAATATGGTGACGTACTTACCCATAAGTTACGTAATATAAAGGTATCATTTTAATGATCGAGATTAAACTGATTTTAAATTATAATAATAATTGTAAAATTATTTAACTTTTATTTAACTAACAGCAACTTTACAAATAGGTTTAGACTAAAATTACAGCTAAAAAACATATTTGACTGACTTACTTGTTTCAAGTAACAGGCAATTAAGGCAATTTTGTCCCCCTGAAATATGTGGTTCGTTTTCTCTTTATTTATTATTGTTTATGAAATATTAGGTGGAGAAAAATATTTTATATTGTTTTGCAAGTGAGAGTTACAAATGCAAAACTGAATAGTGAAAATAATAAAATTATATTTATGGCACGAATATGGTGACGTACTTACCCATAAGTTACGTAATATAAAGGTATCATTTTAATGATCGAGATTAAACTGATTTTAAATTATAATAATAATTGTAAAATTATTTAACTTTTATTTAACTAACAGCAACTTTACAAATAGGTTTAGACTAAAATAACAGCTAAAAAAACATATTTGACTGACTTACTTGTTTCAAGTAACAGGCAATTAAGGCAATTTTGTCCCCCTGAAATATGTGGTTCGTTTTCTCTTTATTTATTATTGTTTATGAAACATTAGGTGGAGAAAAATATTTTAAATTGTTTTGCAAGTGAGAGTTACAAATGCAAAACTGAATGGTGAAAATAATAAAATTATATTTATGGCACGAATATGGTGACGTACTTACCCATAAGTTACGTAATATAAAGGTATCATTTTAATGATCGAGATGAAACTGATTTTAAATTATAATAATAATTTTAAAATTATTTAACTTTTATTTAACTAACAGCAACTTTACAAATAGGTTTAGACTAAAATTACAGCTAAAAAACATATTTGACTGACTTACTTGTTTCAAGTAACAGGCAATTAAGGCAATTTTGTCCCCCTGAAATATGTGGTTCGTTTTCTCTTTATTTATTATTGTTTATGAAATATTAGGTGGAGAAAAATATTTTAAATTGTTTTGCAAGTGAGAGTTACAAATGCAAAACTGAATAGTGAAAATAATAAAATTATATTTATGGCACGAATATGGTGACGTACTTACCCATAAGTTACGTAATATAAAGGTATCATTTTAATGATCGAGATTAAACTGATTTTAAATTATAATAATAATTGTAAAATTATTTAACTTTTATTTAACTAACAGCAACTTTACAAATAGGTTTAGACTAAAATTACAGCTAAAAAACATATTTGACTGACTTACTTGTTTCAAGTAACAGGCAATTAAGGCAATTTTGTCCCCCTGAAATATGTGGTTCGTTTTCTCTTTATTTATTATTGTTTATGAAACATTAGGTGGAGAAAAATATTTTAAATTGTTTTGCAAGTGAGAGTTACAAATGCAAAACTGAATGGTGAAAATAATAAAATTATATTTATGGCACGAATATGGTGACGTACTTACCCATAAGTTACGTAATATAAAGGTATCATTTTAATGATCGAGATGAAACTGATTTTAAATTATAATAATAATTTTAAAATTATTTAACTTTTATTTAACTAACAGCAACTTTACAAATAGGTTTAGACTAAAATTACAGCTAAAAAACATATTTGACTGACTTACTTGTTTCAAGTAACAGGCAATTAAGGCAATTTTGTCCCCCTGAAATATGTGGTTCGTTTTCTCTTTATTTATTATTGTTTATGAAATATTAGGTGGAGAAAAATATTTTATATTGTTTTGCAAGTGAGAGTTACAAATGCAAAACTGAATAGTGAAAATAATAAAATTATATTTATGGCACGAATATGGTGACGTACTTACCCATAAGTTACGTAATATAAAGGTATCATTTTAATGATCGAGATGAAACTGATTTTAAATTATAATGTTAATTGTAAAATTATTTAACTTTTATTTAACTAACAGCAACTTTACAAATAGGTTTAGACTAAAATTACAGCTAAAAAACATATTTGACTGACTTACTTGTTTCAAGTAACAGGCAATTAAGGCAATTTTGTCCCCCTGAAATATGTGGTTCGTTTTCTCTTTATTTATTATTGTTTATGAAATATTAGGTGGAGAAAAATATTTTATATTGTTTTGCAAGTGAGAGTTACAAATGCAAAACTGAATAGTGAAAATAATAAAATTATATTTATGGCACGAATATGGTGACGTACTTACCCATAAGTTACGTAATATAAAGGTATCATTTTAATGATCGAGATTAAACTGATTTTAAATTATAATAATAATTGTAAAATTATTTAACTTTTATTTAACTAACAGCAACTTTACAAATAGGTTTAGACTAAAATTACAGCTAAAAAACATATTTGACTGACTTACTTGTTTCAAGTAACAGGCAATTAAGGCAATTTTGTCCCCCTGAAATATGTGGTTCGTTTTCTCTTTATTTATTATTGTTTATGAAATATTAGGTGGAGAAAAATATTTTATATTGTTTTGCAAGTGAGAGTTACAAATGCAAAACTGAATAGTGAAAATAATAAAATTATATTTATGGCACGAATATGGTGACGTACTTACCCATAAGTTACGTAATATAAAGGTATCATTTTAATGATCGAGATTAAACTGATTTTAAATTATAATAATAATTGTAAAATTATTTAACTTTTATTTAACTAACAGCAACTTTACAAATAGGTTTAGACTAAAATAACAGCTAAAAAAACATATTTGACTGACTTACTTGTTTCAAGTAACAGGCAATTAAGGCAATTTTGTCCCCCTGAAATATGTGGTTCGTTTTCTCTTTATTTATTATTGTTTATGAAACATTAGGTGGAGAAAAATATTTTAAATTGTTTTGCAAGTGAGAGTTACAAATGCAAAACTGAATGGTGAAAATAATAAAATTATATTTATGGCACGAATATGGTGACGTACTTACCCATAAGTTACGTAATATAAAGGTATCATTTTAATGATCGAGATGAAACTGATTTTAAATTATAATAATAATTTTAAAATTATTTAACTTTTATTTAACTAACAGCAACTTTACAAATAGGCTTAGACTAAAATTACAGCTAAAAAACATATTTGACTGACTTACTTGTTTCAAGTAACAGGCAATTAAGGCAATTTTGTCCCCCTGAAATATGTGGTTCGTTTTCTCTTTATTTATTATTGTTTATGAAATATTAGGTGGAGAAAAATATTTTAAATTGTTTTGCAAGTGAGAGTTACAAATGCAAAACTGAATAGTGAAAATAATAAAATTATATTTATGGCACGAATATGGTGACGTACTTACCCATAAGTTACGTAATATAAAGGTATCATTTTAATGATCGAGATTAAACTGATTTTAAATTATAATAATAATTGTAAAATTATTTAACTTTTATTTAACTAACAGCAACTTTACAAATAGGTTTAGACTAAAATTACAGCTAAAAAACATATTTGACTGACTTACTTGTTTCAAGTAACAGGCAATTAAGGCAATTTTGTCCCCCTGAAATATGTGGTTCGTTTTCTCTTTATTTATTATTGTTTATGAAACATTAGGTGGAGAAAAATATTTTAAATTGTTTTGCAAGTGAGAGTTACAAATGCAAAACTGAATGGTGAAAATAATAAAATTATATTTATGGCACGAATATGGTGACGTACTTACCCATAAGTTACGTAATATAAAGGTATCATTTTAATGATCGAGATGAAACTGATTTTAAATTATAATAATAATTTTAAAATTATTTAACTTTTATTTAACTAACAGCAACTTTACAAATAGGTTTAGACTAAAATTACAGCTAAAAAACATATTTGACTGACTTACTTGTTTCAAGTAACAGGCAATTAAGGCAATTTTGTCCCCCTGAAATATGTGGTTCGTTTTCTCTTTATTTATTATTGTTTATGAAATATTAGGTGGAGAAAAATATTTTATATTGTTTTGCAAGTGAGAGTTACAAATGCAAAACTGAATAGTGAAAATAATAAAATTATATTTATGGCACGAATATGGTGACGTACTTACCCATAAGTTACGTAATATAAAGGTATCATTTTAATGATCGAGATGAAACTGATTTTAAATTATAATGTTAATTGTAAAATTATTTAACTTTTATTTAACTAACAGCAACTTTACAAATAGGTTTAGACTAAAATTACAGCTAAAAAACATATTTGACTGACTTACTTGTTTCAAGTAACAGGCAATTAAGGCAATTTTGTCCCCCTGAAATATGTGGTTCGTTTTCTCTTTATTTATTATTGTTTATGAAATATTAGGTGGAGAAAAATATTTTAAATTGTTTTGCAAGTGAGAGTTACAAATTCAAAACTGAATAGTGAAAATAATAAAATTATATTTATGGCACGAATAAGGTGACGTACTTACCCATAAGTTACGTAAAATAAAGGTATCATTTTTATGATCGAGATGAAACTGATTTTAAATTATAATGTTAATTGTAAAATTATTTAACTTTTATTTAACTAACAGCAACTTCACAAATAGGTTTAGACTAAAATTACAGCTAAAACCATATTTGACTGACTTACTTGTTTCAAGTAACAAGTAATTAAGGCAATTTTGTCCCCCTGAAATATGTGGTTCGTTTTCTCTTTATTTATTTTTCTTTATGAAATATTAGGTGGAGAAAAATATTTGAAATTGTTTTGCAAGTGAGAGTTACATATTCAAAACTGAATAGTGAAAATAATAAAATTATATTAATGGCACGAATATGGTGACGTACTTACCCAAAAGTTACGTAATATAAAGGTATCATTTTAATGATCGAGGTGAAACTGATTTTAAATTATAATAATAATTGTAAAATTATTTAACTTTTATTTAACTAACAGCAACTTTACAAATAGGTTTAGACTAAAATTACAGCTAAAAACATATTTGACTGACTTACTTGTTTCAAGTAACAGGCAATTAAGGCAATTTTGTCCCCCTGAAATATGTGGTTCGTTTTCTCTTTATTTATTATTGTTTATGAAATATTAGGTGGAGAAAAATATTTTAAATTGTTTTGCAAGTGAGAGTTACAAATTCAAAACTGAATAGTGAAAATAATAAAATTATATTTATGGCACGAATATGGTAAAGTACTTACCCATAAGTTACGTAATATAAAGGTATCATTTTAAAGATCGAGATGAAACTGATTGTAAATTATAATATGTAATGGGTCAAACGAGTATGTGCATCAAATAACGTACAAGGCTCGGGGAAACATTTCAAGAGAAATAAAGTAATAATAATAATAATGTTTTATTTTTTTTATTATCATCTTAAAGCTCATAAAATTTAGTTTTATTTACAACAATTTATTTCATTAAAAATAATGTGACTTAAGAACTTGCATTGTTGCGTAATGACTCTATGGATTATTTCCTGTGAATCGCTTCGACTGAAATTGGTTGTTTTAGTTAATCAACAGTGTGAGGGCAATGATGGTACCTTTGACTTGCGTTAACCCCAAATAAATAAATCACACGGGGTTGTGCGGGGTAACAATCTGCCATTCCAAAATACCCATTTGTGTGACGAGCAGTGTTGGACTGTTGCTGGATATGAGACAAGTACTGCTTGGTCACAAACAATGTTGAAGGAAATACCGAGAACATTATAAAGACAATTATAGAGAACTAAAATAGGAAGATTAAATAAATGAGAAATAGAAAAATCAACAGAGGAGGATAGTCATTGTTAGAAAAAATTATATGATTTATGAATGAAGAAGATAACAGTGACGCGGTGAATTAGAAATATTACGGCTTCTAAAATAGATCAGAATTATATGGATATAGAGATTGGTATGACAGATAGTTAGAGACAGAAACAATGGAGGTAAAGTCTGTTAGAGGTTAAACATAGTCCTAAGAAAAATAAGGCATTTTTTTGTAAAACCATTGATACCTAGGATTTTTTAAAACTCCATAAACATTTTCCGTGATTTATTTTTATATATTTTTTGTTTTTTGAGAATATTGTCGCAGTGAAACTATGAAGCTTGATTGATTGGTATCTCGTCATGATTTTTACATTTTAGCCCCTCCATTACGGTTCTTTACTGAAAGAACCTGTTAGTTGTAGCCTGCATATAACATTAGTTGCTCTGTATTAAAGTTAAGAATTGAAATCTAGCTGATCTCAACAAACAATTCATTAAATAAAATAAAGGAACTGAAAATAAATAAAAAGTAAGGCTTTGTCGTACGTCATGGGAATGGTTAGTTTCTGTGGTATTTTATTTGGAATAACAATGTAGTGTGTAGATCAGGTTTACGAAATTTTAGTGTGTTCAGTAACAAGTAGGCTATATACAAATTAAGCAAGAGTAATTAACACAAACGTATCAGCAAATATAGGCTTGTGTTATGTAAACAAATCTTTGGGTCATTAAATATGCCGTGCCAATGAACACCTTTTTCAAATTATACAACGAAAACATTTCAATGCGTATTCATAAATATTCATGAAGCATTATTGAAGCGGTTCAAGTGGGATGCAGTCGGGGAAGCAAAGCTCTTAACAATGCTTAACGCTTACATAAATACAAAACACCTATTGAATTTAACATTTATCCTTTAATCAATACATACAGTTTAAATTATCACAGTCGACCGAATTATGTTAAACATTTCTATAATTCAATATGGTTTAATATGGACTATGTTTATTATAGACTATTTCTATAAGGTATTGCTAGAATACTGATTGTGTTTTGTAAAAATATAATCAAACAAAAAAATACATATGAATATAACTCTAGAGTTAAAAAATATATATTATGAACGATTTTAGTACGTTTGACAACTATTTATGCCCAATATTGCGATTTAGATTTAAGAGTTTTAAAACTTTGTAACAAATAGTAATATGTAATGTTTTTACCTCTGTTCGTAAATGGAATGTTGTGATAAATAAATAGAAATTCTTAGAAATAAAGTAATTGTATTAGGTGAAAATAAAGTGTTTATGGATGTAGTCAGTGAATTATCTTTTTACTATATTTTCTGCCGAAAGCTTAATCTAGAAGGCTAATTGAGCAATACATTTTTAACCCTTATACAAGTAGATACATGCATTATATACAATCGATTTTGAATTTAATCATGAATTATTTTACTTATGCAATTTTTTAAAAATTTTTACATAGTTAGTAACTGCTATTACAGAAGATCTATACATTTCGAAAAAACACAGCAACAATGCTTTTAGTCTAAAGAAGATTAGCTTTGGGTTAACCGCAGTATTTAAACAAACCGCAAGATAGATACATGTGATGCAACTAGCTGGCCTACCAACTTCCTTATTTTAGGTAACTTACTTTCTGTGCTTCCAGGCAAATAGCGTTTATTTAATTTAAAATGTATTCTTCATCTAAGTCTTTCAAAATAGATTATCAGCAAACTTAAGATTTTTTTTAGAGATCTTTTATTGGAGATAAAACGTTATTGGGTCTGAAACGCTATAAAATGCTATTGGGTCTGATGATTTGAGAACCCAAGTATGAGAAAAAGCCTGCCATAGAGACATACAGTACTTCATTTAAGTCTTTCAAAATATATTGTTAGCACAATTAAAATTGTTTTAAATATTCTCATTTGGAGATAAAACAAATGCTATTGTGTCTGATGATTTGGGAACCCAAGTAAGAGAAAAGACCTACCATGGTGACAGACACTACAATAAATGGAACTCTTCCTTATAGTAACACACAAACAACCCATCGACAGACACCCGCCACACTCACACAAAAGCACACACACACACACACACACACACACACACACACACACACACACACACACACACACACACACACACACACACACATATATATATATATATATATATTTATATATATATATATATATATATATATATATATACGTCCTTAATCGCGGTATCGATATCCGCGGTTTCAATTATCAGCGGTATGCTGTTACGCTGAGTATCGAAGAAAAGTTGAATTCAACCTGAATTCATGTCTGAATCAGTTTGTTTTTAAATTCACACTACCGTATTGTCTACATTCAGTAGCTTACATAATTTCGTCGTTGATTGTTGAATCAATAGAATCAACCGACCTTTCCTTTGACACCTCTTCAGTCTGCTTCTAGTGGCTACATTAGCCTATTCGCTGCATTTGATCGTGTCAGTAATACAGTATTTGCGTAATTAACCTGTAAATATTTATCTGGTCGGGCATAATGGCCACGAAGCGTCTAATAATGCTCAGTCTAAGAGGATCGGAAGTGTTCTTTCATTAAGTGAATAGGTGTATATTTTGAATATGAGTGAGGTAGAAAATAATGTGGTTGCGAGCACTAAAATATTAAAAAAACGTTTTTCTGTTTCAAGGGATGAGCAAAGGTCACTGCTACAGTGCATGATAAAACTTTAGTGAGAGTGGAAAAAAAGTTGAACATGTGGTTGGAAAATATGAGTTTCTACTCATATATGATACCTGTTGATAGAAATGTGTTGCAACAAAGAACGTTTATTCGATTATTTTCCAGTGATACAGAAGAGAATACCTTGAAGTTTACTGCAAGCCGAGGGTCATTTACAAAGGTTGCAAAACTGATACAATTTAATAAACAACAAAATTGTAGTAGCTGCATCTGCTGATAAGGAATTTGCCGTCTAGTTTCCGACCAGAAAATAACTGAGGAAGGGGAATACGAACCTAGGTATAATGAGACGGGAATTTATTGGAAGAAATTACCCAATAACACCTTCAATCATAAAAAGACAAAACAGGCTCCTGGCTTTAAAGCGTGGAAGGATCGACCAAATCAGTTACTATGTGAGAATGCAGCTGTGACATGGCTGGGGTTATGTAGCGAGCGAACAATCCTCGTCTTCTAAAATATTGAAATAAAATTTGTTTCCTGTTTTCTGGCAAACAACCGCAAGGCGTGAATGACTGCAGTATTGTTTACTGAATGGTTTCGCAAATGTTTTATTTCGGAAGTGGAGAAATATTTAGAGAAGAAACTGTAACGATTCCTAGTTTTATTATAATTAGACAATGCTCCACGCCATTCCAAGGCCCTCTGCACCCAGAATAAAATGTTCGAGTAAGGTTTATGCCACCTAACACAATTGCTAACAATATTATCGCCACCTAAGGATGTGTATGTATGTAGAGAGAGAGAGAAAGAGAGAGAGAGAGAAAGAGAGAGAGAGAGGGAGAGAGAGAGAGAGTGGATGAGACGATGGGAATGAAGTGCTTAATATTGTGCCTAATTTTTACACAAATAAAGTAAGTGATATAAACGTTGTAACTATCGAATTTTAGAGTAATCTATTCGAACTTTTATTAAATAATTTTTTTTGTCTTGACAGCCTAACCTGAAGTCAAACACACAGAAACACATTCAATCATATTTAAGTAAAAAAAAAATATGAAAAATGGTAATATTGTGTATACACATAACAAATAAAAAATATAAAATGTATTACCGCCGATAAAAGGTTTTTACACAGGATAATGCATAAAAAAAAGGAATTATAATTCTAAATAATAACTCATTTCATACACAATATAAAACACATTGTACAACACAAGTAATAAATGATCAATAAACCGTTCTAGAAATAAGTAATTTACTCGTATTCGTTACACAAATGTCTAGTAATTTAAATTACTAGATGGGTTAATTTTGAAATACAGAAATTCATAACTGCAGAGGGAATTAATTAAATAACAAAACAAACCAATTCGAAACACAAGCAATTTTTGCGAATAAAAAACAATTGAAAAATCAATCCCATCCCTGTGAAGAGATAACACAGTCATTTTAGAAACAAGAGAACTCGAATGGTGCAGGATGAAAATGTTCACAAGTACGGCGAAAAACGTTCGATAAAACGAAATAATAGATGAAAGGGAATAACAGCGCAAAGGGTCGGCATCGCTTCGTAGTAGGAGGTTATCATTCAACTGATGGTATTTACTCCCTTGTTTTAAAATATTTTTACTTTTATGTACACGTTGAAATGTTTCTATTAGCTTGGACGAAAATATTAAACTATTTGTACGTAACTAATATTTAAAATAAAATAAATCAAACACTCACAACACACACACACACAAATCCACACACACACACACACACACACACACACACATATATATATATATATATATGTGTGTGTGTGTGTGTGTGTGTGTGTGTGTGTGTGTGTGTGTGTGTGTGTGTGTATCTAAAGCACACGCACTCACACTCATGTTGAATTTTACTGTGATAGGCGAAGGTATGAGTTATAGGAGAGATTATATGACAGTAAATGCAAGAGCGTTCAAATATAGCGTTTCTTACATTTTCAGTTTCTGTATCATTTTATAGAAAAGAGGTGTCAATCTCAAACATAAAGTAGTATTAAAAAAAATAATAAAGTTAATATAATAAAATTTCATTTTTAACGGAATATATATAAAAGATGTTTGCGTAGCCAGATTTCCAAATTGGTTTCCACCATTCGTAATAGCTGTAAACTACTACCACAAAAGAATTGATAGTATTTCTTTTAGTCCCAAAAACGATCAATTGTCTAAAGTTATAACAAATATTCCCAATAACATTACTTATATGTATCTCCAATGTATGTTTGTATAGTCCCATACGCTTCCTCAAGTTACATCAGTGTCTACTGCTGATTACTTATAACAGTTTGGTCCATCGTCCTCTGGTATGTTGTTCTAGAAATAAATGCTGGTGACATAATGTCATCCAGAAGTACTGGCTGTCGCAGCTACAACAAAGGTCTGAATGTAGTTATATATTGGTATTTCATGGCACAAAACAAGAAATAAGTATTTGTATTGAAACAAAAACAAAATACTTCAATAGGAAGCGACAACAAAAAATATAAAATAACAAGTAGCGGATTGAATAAGTAAAACGATTTCGGATTTGCCGTTCCCAAGGGCATTGAAACATGCAAAGGAAGATCATAGGATGATGCTTGTGGGAATAATGCTCGGCTAAAGGGAAAATACTTAAAATACGTAGTTACTCTAGACAGAACTCTGAGTGTACTTTGTATTCCTTCCAAATACTGTGAAATCTGTTGTTCAGTTTTACACTTTCATGTAAAAACACTTCAATTAAATTTTAAATAGTTACGGAATTGAAAAAGACATAGTACAAAAGGGTGGTACAAAAGAATGATAATAATACTTAAAAGAAAAACAATTATTCAAAACCCATTCGTATAGTGCTACAAATCACTATTACTTTGGAATTATATGAATAAAAAAATTGTTATATATGCGAGACCATGTAAAACAATTGCAATCTTTAACAATTTAAAATAAATATAATTTTGTATTTATTAAAATTTAATGGCACAGTTAATTTGTTTAATGTCTGTTTATATATATATATATATATATATATATATATATATATATATATATATATATATATATATATATACATATGATCTGATATTTGAGTTATTAATTTGTTTTGGTGAGCTAGATAATTTTTTTAAATTTTTGATTAAATGATAAAAATGTCTGTCAGAGTCCATTTTGGGTATCAAAAATGGACTAGCAATGTGGATAAAACCATAGGAATTATATTGTTTTAAACAATAATACACTTATAGTTTTCTTCATCCTGTTTTACACAATACGAGCTTTACTTCAATTTCAGTTAGTTAAACGAACCCAAACATTCAGTGCAGAGTTGCAGCTGGATGAGTTTTCATTATCAGTCATGACGTTTGTCCATTTCGTAAATTGACTTTTTGTACATGTAAAAAAACATTCCCTAATTAAACACCATAATTAAATGACGGTGCAATTTTCTTGAGACGGTTACAGGAATTATAGTAAATTGTACTCTGATATGAAAATAATTTTGATGCAAGAAACCAATATTGATTTCAGCACTAAAACAAACTTTAATATATTGATACATTGTTAATATTACAACCATTCAGAAAAAAAACTATACTCACACGCACGCACGCAAACGTACACCCACCCGTACACACACACACATTCAAACCCACACACATACACATACACACACATTCAAACCCACACACATACACACACACACACACTCACACACACATACACATACACACACTTACACAACACGCGCAATAACACAACTCACACACAAATATATATTTACATATATATTTATATATTACCTTATCAACATTGTTTTCTTGAACCCACTTATCACTTGTACTTTTATATGCTTAAAAAGAATGTTAGTTATATTTCAGAGTCGACTTTCGGGAGATGAATAATAACAGCGCTGTTATTTTTTAGCTTCAGAAGACCTGTGTTTAAAAGTTTGGTTCCTCGGTTACTTTGAGGACAATATCCATGTTATTACTTAGCAATAATGTGTTCTTGCCTTTACCTAAAGCTCCTGTATATACTTGGTGCCATATTCTGAAGCTCGAAAAAGAGAATACTGTGATTAATAAGCTCTCGAAAGACATCTTGCAAATATACCAAGAAGGATTTTGGTTTTTAGTCTAGCGTATTGTACGTTTCTAAATATATATGACATTAGTTACGTGCTGCAAATAAGACACTATAAATAGTTACACTTTAAAAACCATATTTTCGTTCGGTGCCATTTATGTTGACTAAAGGACCTGTAATATAAGATTTGAAAATTATGATTTTAACTTTAGCCTGTAGCTACTAGAAATAAATTTATTTCATCATTATTAGGCTTTTGAATATATTTTAAAAATGTATTGTATAAATGTGTATATAATATAAAAATATAGTTTAATAGAACATCTAAAAGATATTACAGTTATTTAATCGTTATCCTGTAATTGAATACACTGCATGAGGAGATTGAAACTTACATCATGCTACGTTACATGTTTAGAGCCTGATAGGATTTGCATGTACAAAGTCGAACGATAGCTTTGCTTGTGTTGGAGATGCAGCCTTATGAGAATACTACCCTAAAAGGATACAATGTTGGAAACGGCTTCATTCAGAATACTTTATATAATTGAAAAACGACGTTGGTAAATTCAAACTTTATCCATATCTTAATAATATCTTAGCAGTTTCATTTTTCAAAAAAATAAGGGTTGAATAAAACAGATTTTAGAGAAATATCTATCTCCTTCTCTCTCTCTCTTTCTCTCTCTCTCTCTCTCTCTCACACACACACACACACACACATACAATATATATATATATATATATATATAAAAGAACTAAGTCGAAATAAAAATACAAGAATTATAATTGAATTTACAATTCAAAGCTTTTCGTTGGATAACAGTACCAACATCATCAGGAATATTCCTGATGATGTTGGTACTGTTAGCCAACGAAAAGCTTTGAATTGTAAATTCAATTATAATTCTTGTATTTGTATTTTGACTTAGTTCTTTATTAATACACAAGAAAACATATTACGATATATATATATATGAAGTTAATATATTACTATGTAAGTAATTTTATCCACCATTAAGTGCAATAATTTTACCTTGAGTGATGAGGCACCTTTCGGTCATTGACCATTGTCGAATCACTGATGTTTTTCTGTTGTGGATGTTCGGTCTGTAAAGTTGGTGTTTGTTGACGTTACGCGCACTTTTTCTTGATCTGTGTGTATGATATTTCTATATAGTATGTCTTCTGTATATGTTGTTTGTAGATTAATTAAGTTGTTGTGTAAGTTTTTATAAATGTGGTATTTTTCTAGTGAGTTTAGTTCTATTGGGTTGAGAAATATCATACACACAGATCAAGAAAAAGTGCGCGTAACGTCAACAAACACCAACTTCACAGACCGAACATCCACAACAGAAAAACATCAGTGATTCGACAATGGTCAATAGACCGAAAGGTGCCTCATCACTCAAGGTAAAATTATTGCACTTAATGGTGGATAAAATTACTTACATAGTAATATATTAACTTCATAAAGTCAGTGCAACGGAAAAACAATGGATAACGTTAAATATCAAGAATATATATATATATATATATATATATATATATATATATATATATATATATATATATATATATATATATAGTAAAATATCATTGAGGTAACTCTGCCATCAATATTTCTTGAATAATAGTGTTTAATTGTCTAGTGTCTACTTGCGAATATAAAGTTTTACAATAGTAACTGCAAAGTGAAGTACCCTAATCTCCCGTTATGTTCCTAATGTTCTGGTTTTAGGAATTGTCGTTAGAGGACTACAAAATAAAAAGGTGTTTGATTGTTAGTATTTTCCTAACATCTCCACTAAAAGTGTACACTTTACTATTTAATTCAGGTTTTATCATTACACGTGCAAAATATTTATTTATTGCTTCTATTACATTGCATACTATTATAGTTTTATAGCTGCAGATTGAAATCCCTTTAAGTCATAGTGTAAAAACTTATGTATATAATATATAATAATAATAATATATAAAAACTAGTGTATAATAAATGTATATCCCGTTAGTGAATTAAGTTTTGTTGTTTAGTAAATATCCTGATTCATAATCAAAGGTCTAAAAATAAATATAAAATATTATTACCCGTAAAAATCGGCAGTGATGAATCATGTAGCTGACTCTATTCCAAGTCAGGAACGACATAACTAAAATCGTCACATAGCTACCCTAACCTGTGTACATCTAATAACTCACAATATAATATATGTATATATATATATATATATATATATATATATATACAAGAATCACACAAACTTAATAATGATAATAGATATATACATATTATCATTATTAAATGTTTGTGATTTTGTATGTATATATATATATATATATATATATATATATATATATATATATATATATATATATATATATATATATATATATATATAATGTAATTGTACTAAGAATTTGAGCCTGAGTGCCGAATACTAGCTTCAATGTAAAGTGCTAACAAAGAATGAGCATTGAACTTAAGATCAGGGATAAGGCTGGACACACACTTGATGAAATACGTCACTACACATAGGTAGACTTTTATTTAAAACAAAAAAGACTAATTTTTCTGGTTAATAATAATATACTTTAATAACTCATTCAATAAGTTCAATTACATATTGGCGAAACAGTAATTTAAACAAATAAAAAGCCGTCATTGAATAACTATATCTGAATGATACATTTTCAAGAGGCAAGAACTCTAGGTATATAGATAATATATATAAATAATATATTGTTTACCTAAATAAGGGTTATCTAATCAATTAATAATAATTTAATTATAAAGCCTATACTTAAGATGATGAAAAAATCATCTGCTTTGTTTCAACATTTAAATCAATGTAAATTATTATTTGAGTATTATTGAAATTACAATTATCAAAGAGGAAGGTTTGATTGTTTTATTTTTGTTATTAACTAATATTGTGCCAATTTAATAGAGTGATTAGGGAAGATAAATGTAATTGAGTTAGGTCATAGATGTAAGATAAGGTAAATGAATGACAGTTTTTTTAAATCCAGCAATAGGAAAAACTGTACTCAACTCTTATAAAATAATATAAAAGTAAAATCATCAAACTGAGAAAATAAGAACAAGGAAAGAAGGGTTATAATACATACTTGCACACACACACACACACACACACACACACACACACACACACACACACACACACACACACACACACACACACATATGTATATATATATATATATATATATATATATATATATTATATATATATATATATATATATATATATACAATTGTATTTTAAACGTATTTGAAATAAGTGTTCAATACAAATAAGTGAAATAAGAAAAATCGTATTTATATAATAGAGGTGGGAACGTGGCCAAATATGTCAGTTAAACACATACATTGTCTACTCGATCAGACGAAATGCGGCGTAGTGTAGGCAATTTAACGTCATAGTAGTAAAGATGAGTCCAATCAGATATAAAGCCGTGTTAAAATTCAAAAAGGCCATACTTTTTCATTATTAATAATATTAGGAATGTTTATAAGAATAGATCCTCCACATATCTGGACTATAGGTACAGCCAGACCGTTCTTAATCTATGGCTGTGCATCTTAAAAATATTTCAAATAAAAATCTTTTGTAATGTATTACAAAAACGAAATTTTAAAGAACATCTGCTATGGTTTTGTTATGGTCTGTAAGGTTTGTAAATGCTGAGGTTTATTTCCTTTTTTATTTCAGTTTTATTGCATTCTTTGATTTAAGGATTGAAATTGTAAATATGTTTTATACGCAACACAAAGGTCCAAGAATCAAAGTCATAAATTTGGTGCTGACCGCATCTGGCAATCCATTCTCTTAAAATAATTTAACAATTTTATCTTTACTAATATAAAAAAAACTCTCACAATGATATTAATTTTCGGGTATAACACAGAATGTACAATTTACCTGATTGGAGATGAAATTAGTTATTATAATAATAAAAATTAAAAGAGTTTACTAAAAATCTCCCTACACACTGGTTTAATAATACATATAGACAAGTTTCGATTACGATGTCATTTTCATCGGTGATTGTTTTATATGAAAATCGACTTTCAGTATTAGCTAAACATTGACGAAAGTGAGAACGTCGTCAAAACCAGTCTGTATGTTTGATATGACAGTGATAAGTTACTGTGTAGAGAGATTTTAAGTGAAGTATTTTAATCATGAACAGAGTTTCAAAGGGTAGCGGGCTCTTGCGGTGGTTATTATTTTATTATTATTATTATTATTAATAAAACTCGGAGGGACCTTATCGGTGTAGAGCACTTAGCTGCAGCCTTTGTACTCTCTTCCCATCCCTACCACTGGACTAGCTTAGTGGATACCTACCTCTTTGCAGAAATTAAGTACCCACCTAATGCTGAATCTTCTGATATCCTCTGGTGTACATACCTGCCAGCCAAACCACTTTCTCCTTGCAGCTCCCAAAGCAGGACACTCACAGAGTACGTGGATTGGGCTTTCCTCTTGGTCCTCGTCGCATCTCTTGCACACAGGGGACCTAGATTTTCCAATTTTGTATCGGAACCCCCTCAGATTCCCATGGCCGGTAACCGGCTCTACAGTTGCTCTGAGTTGATGTCTGCTTAAGTAGAGCAGTTCTTTGCCCCACAAATCTCCTGAGTAACCCCACAGTACCTTGGATTTGTTACACCCCAAGGTTACATTCCAATTTTCCCTGCACAACCTGTCTATATGTGCCGTAATCCTCTTGCGCCCCTCCTGAGGCGGCATGCCTACTGCCCTCAGCAACGGACCTTGAGTTATACACATTTTTTTTGCTAATTCGTCAGCTCTCTCATTCCCTATCCAGCCAGAATGTCCTGGAATCCAGGTTAGGTTGAGTGAATTATACTTACTCAGCTCTGCTAGAGAAGCTATAGTCTCAGCCACCAGCCTAGAGCTGGTACTAGCCTTACCTAAAGCCTTCAGAGCTGCCTGACTGTTCGAGCAAATCCAGATGGTCTTGCCCCTCCTGCCAGACCCTATTATTTCCTTAGCACATAGTTTGATCGCGAGCACCTCGCCCTGGAAGACAGAGTTGTAGTCCTCCAGGCGATGACCAAATCTGTCTTGGTGTCTCGGTCCACTAAATCCTGCTCCCACTCCTTCCTTCATCGGAGGTTAATTCCGCAAAAACTTTTAAAACTTGTATTCTGTTTCCGATTTTAAATTTTGCTGACTAAATACTATATAAATACATTGTCAACAATTTCAAAAATCATTATTGTACAATTTTAAATTTATGAGTATCATATTAATGGAAATATTTTGAATTGTTAAAACGTGTAAGCAATGTATACCACTGTTTTCATTACGGGAAATGATTTTGGGGTTTTTTCTGTAGTAAAAAAATTCAACGTGTAAACGTCAAAATCTGACAACATTTTAACAAAATGGTCGTTTTCATCATTTTCAGATTCACTTATTTTGTCTTCACTTCTTTCATTTTCAATTCCATTGGGGTTTATCGTCAGGTTCATCATCTTGCACAGACTCGTTCTCATCAGTACCATCAAAGAGTTGTCTAACAAAATTTCCGGTAGGGCGTATTTCTTGATTTTCCTCTTTTTCGACACTACTCAGAATTTAACGAATTCTCTCCTCTTCAAATGGAACAGTAAAGTTAAAACTTAAATACTAAAAAGACGTTCAACACTAAAAGCCACAATAACAACAAAAACACAGATAATTGAACTCTACAAAGTCTTTTCTATTGTAAATAGCCGCACGCGAAGAGCTCCGCACAAATAACTCACAGGAAACGGCACTTGCGGACGAAACCTCCGCAATCTGACCTCACGTGATAAATATTAAATTACCACTAAAGCTAAAATTAACAAAATTTAGTTGGCCCATTTCCTGGAATGCAGAGTATGGAGTAACGAGTCAGAAAAAAAACTTCTGACAACTGGAAAGACATTTTCTTAACAAAATGTGATACATGCGAAGAAAAACTTTCTCTCGGCGGTTAATATTTACCATTGTGAATCGTTCTCTCTAGCTAAGCTCTAGAGTTAAAAGCAAGGGTTGAGAAAATTACAGCATTTTTACCAATACTGAAACGATTCATTGGAGAATTAACTTACATCGAAACATAACTTAAAATTAGCTATAAATTAACTTAAAATAACCTCATTAAAATTAGAACTATTCTTTGAGCTTAGCGTATGAGGTTATATCAAAACAAATAAAATACATACACTTGATTCACAAATTATTCATTTATTTAAACAAACGTGTTTCAATGACAAAGTCATCATCATCAGTGAGTGTTGCTACTACAAACTTTAACTTACAACTCCTGTTTGTATGTTAGAGTTTGTAATAGCAACACTCACTGATGTTGATGATTTTGTCATTGAAATGCGTTTGAGTAAATAAACGATTAATTTGTGACTTTTGAGTATGTGTTTTATTTATGTTTCGAAGTATTTTGTTTGCGATTTTTGGAAGTGATTCACTTAAAGTAGAAAATATCTACCAGGAAGTGACCATAAAACTGCTACATAAATAAATTTCTTTTAGTATTAATCTCCTATTGCATATATAGCCTACTTTTGCTTAAACCATTTTTGTATTCCTACTGTTCCCAGATTTTATCGTTCAATTATTATTTTTAATATTTTTTTATCACACAAAATAAAATAAATAATATTTACATAAAAATAACTCATAAATAATTATAAACTTACGGTTTTTTAAATACTCTTAAATCACTTTGAATCAAACTCTGGAAATATATTTGAAGGTTATGAATAAACGTTTAGAAAGTGTTAAAAATAATATTTATTACATATTCTTGAATTATATATATAAATGGTTTAAAATAAAATTAAATCATCTTAAACACTGCTACTAATTTAAATTGTTGTTACAATATGTAAAATTGAAACAATTTTGATAGTTCAGAGACATAGGTTTTAGTCTGCAATCCGAATATGGATTGATTTCTCTAATAATCCGTCTTCACAATGGAAGATATATGAAAGATTCAAGTACAACAATTCCTATATAACAATTAGCACAAATATAACAAGGTAGTTCTATTTGAAAGATTTTACGTTCTCAAGTTATTACGTTCTCAAAGGAAACCGCAATGTCCTGAGAGAATAACCTCTTAAAATGCAATCAATAGAATCTAATAGCCATCACTACATAGATTCTGTTAATAATGCTTCATTCACAAGGGTTATTTACGTCATGTATAAGTTATATGAAACATTCTAACTTCTTGTAGGCCTGTTTATTGTTATAGATTATTACAAACTGAATATTCTGTGATATATCTAATAAAAAAACACTTTTAAAAGCCTAATTTAAAACGATTATCTTAACCATAAATGTCGGTCAATAGGTATGAATCGCCATTCATCTTTGTATCCATTGTTGTAGATCAACAATGATTGGTCATCAATAAGATCGTTTGTTACAAATTTAATGTTTTGCCTTTTTCATGTTTGAGTATGATATCTTTCTGGATTAACTGATCTGTTTGCATTCTCAGTCCTTCGAAAAAGTTTTCAACCTAATTATTTTTAAAGCATATTGTTTGTTTTTTTTATACCTCAAGGACCTTTGTAGATGTTCTGGAATTTCAGGGCGCGTTTCTGTGCACGCGCGCGTGCGTAGACCACCTGAATCAATCTTAAACCCTCACTGAATGCTGTTCGGAAAATTAACTTATTAGACCAATAAATACCTTGCTAATACTAATACTAATAAACACTTCCTAAAATCAAATCAAAAATATGAAAGTGTTTTACTAATAACTAATGGAAACACGTTTAACTCCAATCTATTTGCGTTGATTGGATCCTGCAGCAGGCTGAGAAACAATATCTTCGAGATGCGAACTGCGTGATTGAACGGTGATTTGAGAAGCAATATAATTACATTTAGCTCTATCGACAGAGTTAATGGCCTACAAATAGCTGTTGCATATTTTACCGAGTATTGCACGTGTTAACTGTATTTCCGTCCCTGGCGCCTGATATTGTATAACCGATAAATTATAAATTTTACTTAAAAACTGTGTTTCTACAAATTACACTTGAATGTAGGCCTATATGCTGGGGTTATAAACATTTGCCAACGATTTCTTTATGAAAGAAGTTTTTTAGTTTTTAGTTTACAACAAGATTTGTTGCTTTACCATCCCCAAAGTGTGATGGTGTAAAATTTGGTTTTTTTAAAAAAGTAAGCATTAAATGTAACAATTTTCTTTTAACGAGGAAAGATTAATTTAGGTTCAAATATGGAAATAATACATAATTTATATTTTTTGTGTTAAAGGAAACATATAAAGACCATCATGGGTTGCCATTCTTCTACATCAGACTTAATGTTTCACATAAAAAGAAAAAACTATACATATTTTATAGACATCAGGTCACACAAATTCAACAAGTAAAGTGATGTTACATAAGAGTTACTTCATTTACATACTTTAGGTTTAAATTCTGCTTTTTTTTGTTTTTATAAAATGCTATACGATTTGTTTTTATAATACAAAATGAAACTAAATTACGACTACTCACACGCTAGCGCCTTCTAACAGTAAGTCATCTTGTTAAGTAGAAGGTGTTTAGAATTGAATTGAATTGAATAAAATTGAAATTTCGCATTTGTATGCCGCAAGATTAAAAATAATAATTTCAATAAATAAAGATATTTGTGTTTAAATAAAAATATTTACGTAATTGTTTTAAAAAAAATAATTCACGTATGCGTTAATGTTTTTGTAAAATATATTTTAAAAAATTAGAAAACAATGGAACAATTTTTGTTGTAACTGCACCAATATGTAATACACATTAATGCATGCAAATTAAGACTCGCTGAGTTCAAACCTACTTCCTATGGCATTATTCTTGTCTGTACATTGTTAGAACAATATATATATATATATATATATATATATATATATATATATATATATATATATATGTATATATATATATAAATATATATATATATATATATATATATATATATATATATATATATATATATGTGTGTGTGTGTGTGTGTGTGTGTGTGTGTGCGCACGTGTGTGTGTGTGTGTAAAATAATTTACTCACAATTACAATTCGACATTTGTTAATTATAAGGTTTGCAGGAGAGATTAAGGATTTTAAAAACATATAGGCAATTATTATACTAAGAAGAAAAACATTTTAAAAATACGGTAAAATTGAAAAGGCACAATGTTCTTCAATAATACACGACAAATTTCTTTGCCGATAAAAAGAGTTATTGTAATTATATTTTGATATTTAGGTTTTATTTTGCTTTCATCAGGTTAAAAGATGGTATGAAGATATGCTCCTTCACTTTAAAGATTGTTTTAGTCGACTTAGAGTTTGTAGATAATGGTTAAATCATGCTGAAATGCCATTTCCCATTTATTGACAAGTTTATATCACTAAACTGATATAATAAACGATTACATACAACTTAACATTGTTTACGCCGCAGGCCACGTTACATAACTTTGTGGTGCATAATAGCAGTAAGTTAAAATATTATGTCTTAACACTTAACTGGTGAAACAATCATTTTGTCTTTCTAATGCCTTGATCTAATTATTTAGGGATATATTTAAAGAAAACGTCATACAAAATTAAAAGGTATAATATTAAATATTGTTA
The DNA here is from genome assembly GCA_036971475.1 of Prosapia bicincta. Lineage (NCBI taxonomy): Eukaryota > Metazoa > Arthropoda > Insecta > Hemiptera > Cercopidae > Prosapia > Prosapia bicincta. The sequence goes on from JBAIZL010000005.1 coordinate 47,427,938, forward strand.
GGTTACTTTCCTTGTTGTATACGAGTATCATTGATGACATTAGAATTTAAAATAAATATCTATAATAAATTAAAGTATTACACACATTTATAAGGTTATGTTCGTATATAATTTATAAATATCGGTGTCAATATGTTTTTATCAGTAATCCATTCATGTAAATTTAGTGAGATGTGGTGGTGTGGCCAATTATACTCATGTGGGTGCTTATCTATGGCACACACGGACAATGAATACCATAAGCTTGTCAAGTGCTCAACTCTACACTGGCGAGCCAGATTTCGACTAATCCTTAATAAAATAGTGGTTAAAATAGTGTACTGTATACAAATTCAATATGCCACTTACATAATTTAAATGTAATTTTCAGTTAGAAACTTTTATGTCTTTAACTGTTTCTAAAAGTGAAATTTATCCAAGAGAAACTTTAAGCTATAAATTATACTGATTTATAATAAATGATTAAATACTTATTTTGATATAACCATTTATAGTGCCTGTTTTGTTGAGATATTGGTATTGAAGAGAGTTGAAATATTTAACCAATATTTGTATCACAAAAGTAAATTTAAAACGTAAATTATATTTTACGCTTGCACTTTAAATATTTTCTACACTCTTGTAATATTCAGAGTACTCAGTTATTACTACTTCGATTGTAAATGTTTGAAATGCTACTTTTATTATGAAAAGTTATATAATGGCGTTTTAACTGTATTAAACTCTTTGGTTAATAGTTGTAGAAGAACAAAAAGCATTTCTAATATTGAGAAATTAATACTAAACGTTAAGATGCACGTTTATATTAAACACTAATGTTATGTTAAGTAACGTAAATATTCCATATAAGCAAATAAATTTATACATATAAATACAAAAAATATAACTAACATAATTGTATATATAATGTGGAATGTTTACATAACTTCTACATAATTATTTAATTTACATCTTTATACACATAATATGTCTTTTAATAAGTGTATCTTTGTTAATTTTAAAGATTTTGAAAAAAATATATATTAATTAATACTTTTTTCTTTTAATTTGGTATATCATTAGGAACAAATTAACCACAAATTTCCAAAAATAGCAAATACATGAGGATGAAAGAAAATATTAAAAGTTTGTCAATGAAATTTGTATATCTCTACAAATAGATAAGTATATTGTTAAAGCGAAGGTCTTTTTTGAGGAAATAAATGTAAATTCGTAATACTGAAATGAGTATATTACTTGCTATTATTATATAATATAAGGGAATAATATAATAAATGTGGGAGCAGTAGGTCGATAAGTCAATTAAAAGCTGTTTATATTGTTCAATTAAAATTGTTCTTGAATATATCAATACTGTATTTGGTAAGGTAAAAACATACGCATTTTAAGTAAATAAATTTAAAAATGATCTTATCCATTATATATATATATATATATATATATATATATATATATATATATATATATATATGATCATGGTATTTGGGTGTTTTTAAATGTAAAGACAATTATTGTTCATTTACAATTTGTTGCGTAAATGAGTAATTCTAAATTTTTATCTTTAATAAATGATGCCATTTATCTCACAATTATAAAATGAAATTTCAATGTATTTAATCTCATACCTAAATTTATTATTCAAATTCGAATTTTGATTTACTTTGAAATTTGATAAGAGAAAGAGAAATCCACGTTTAGTTCCATTTTAATAACAAAGTTTCGTGGTTCAGAGCTCCTGTAATAAAGCGAATATCACAAGTAATTTAGTTCAGTGATGCACTTAATTGAAATAATGGATTCTACTGAGAAAATAAAATTCATCTCTTTTTAAAACCTAGAGTTTAATCAGTAATTGTATTACATAGAGTGGTTCTATACATTCATTTCCATTATTATATATTCGAGCCACAGATTTAAAAGTGTAGGTATTATGACGTACCCTTTATAAGTTTATTCTAATAGCATAACTATATTTTAGAATATTTATGTGTAACTGAAAAATAAATGGTATATTTTTGGTATTTTTTTTGTGGATCTCTGGGTTAACTAAAAGTGGTATTTACTCATATTAGTTCAACAGTAAGCAACAATGACTATTCTCACATAAAACACTGCCCTACATTTCATTGACAAACTATACACTATCGATTACAAAGTTCCATTTCACGTTAAATAGGTTTTACAAAACAAGGTTTCCAAGACAAAGCATTTATGAGATAGTTTCATAATTATAAATTACATTTAATCATTCAATTTGATTCAATTTACCTATTTTATAGTAAAACTTTTATTCAATTTTCAAAATATTCTCAATTACAATAGTATATATGTTAGGGTTTAAATGAAAGGATAAAAGTAGAACTGTGAATTACTCTCACAGCAATATTGTTTTTGACAATATGATATTTATTTATATTTTTCTATACATTTCGAATGGTTGTAAGTCTCTAGACCGTAAATTCCTTTAAAAATTATAATCGCTTCTAAAAATTGTAGCTATAAGTCACTATTTTTGCAATTCGATTATAGATGTACTGTCGGAGGCAACAACCTAATTTTAAATAAACAATTTCCCTAAATTTCAAGGAGAAACTCCACACTATCGATTGAAAAGAGAATGCTTTATTTTACGTTACATATGTTTTACAATCAAAGGTTTTCTAGGGCAAAACCATTTATGAGATCATTTAAAAATTTTAAAATAATAATTCACTCAATTTGATTAATTTTTTTCTATTTTCCGATAAAAGGTTTATTCAATTTTTTAAATAGTTTAATTTTAATAGTAGATTTCTTAGGATTTAAATGAAAGGATAAAAGTACAATTGTGAATTACTCTGACAGCAAAAATATTTTAGACAATATGACATTTATTTATATTTACATATACATTTCTAAAGGTTTTATGTCTTTAGACCGTGAATCTTTTTGAGAATCATATATTCGCTTTTGAAATTGTAGCTAAAAGTCACTATTTTTGCAGTTCAACCTATAAATGTACTGTCGAAGACAATAACATATACCTAAACCACTTACCTTAATATACATTTTTACGCTAATTTATCCTAATATCAAGCTGCAGAAAAAAATATTAGTGTGCTACTTGAATTCAAATATTGTAATTCAAAAATTCTAGCGCACTTGTTTATATCTAATTGAGCTGATTTTTAACATAATCATCAATATTAGAGGAAATAAATAATAATGTAAAATAAAGTTACAAAACTTTAAAATACACTTAACTTTAGAAGTGATCTAATAATTTTAAATAAACTAATGTGTTTCAGCTACCGCATACATTGGACCTTGAGCATTAAAGAACATTGAATATTGAGGTTTTATGACATTATGTAAGTTTGCAAATGTAAGTAATTATATTTGTACAAATAAAATCCTCCTACCTACGTTTAATTTCAGATTTAATCACATACAATTACAAAGTTTCTGTCTAGCAAAAACGTTATTTAATTTTTTTTCGAACATTTAAATAAAAACATGTTTTAAAAAATGTTTTGTAAATAATAGGTTTATTAGGCGGTACATTGTTTTTATATTCTAAGAAGGAAAAATTCAATTTTAGAACTTTTCTATAGTTTTAGAACAAACTTATCGCATTAACTATTGCAATGGTAATATGAATTACATTCCATAGATATTCTATACGATTTCTATATGTTATGAACAGGTAATTAGTAATTATAATGAGAGTAGTTATGTGATAAAGAATTATTTGATAATAGAGATTATCTTAATATTTGCAGCAATATTGCCTTTATAATGTGGACTTCTTGGTCTTGCAGAGAATATTTAGTTTCTCTAAAACGCTAAGAGTTTTAAGAAGAACAACTTTGTAAAAATCGTGTTTTTATTTTGTGTTATTTAAAGTTTTTCTTTTATTTGTGCAAAACATTTGATAATTGTACTACTAAATATGTCTTCTTTTGTTATGTAATAAATTCACTTCCTCGAGTATTTGATATAGAACACTAACATTTTGCTATTTAACCTCTTGACCACCGACAACATTTAAACATTTACACATACGATTGAATATATTGACTCCAGAAAGAGAGTCGTACGGTATAAACAGAAAAAAGATGCAAATGCTATTAAAATATTTCCTATTGAAGACCCTATATAATAAACTCTGCACAAATGACTAATCTTTTATTAAAACAAAATATTTCGGAATTTCTGCTGCTATACATTCAATCTTCATTTTTACGAAATTGTTATCACAGTGGTTACATGATTTATTCAGTCTTAAATTACTGAAAAAGATGTTCCATCCTGTGGGATTTGAGGGCGAGTGCTACGATAACAGAATATGATTCAAACGATATACAAAACAAATGTATGGAATGTGTCCGTTTAATTCGAGCATTCCAATTTACTTTCGCGCAAGCCAATACAAATTGAAAATAAGATTACTATTGATGGTTTTAACTTTCATAAACGTTTAATTATATAATAAAATATTATAAAACATTTGTAAAATGGTTGTTTTTAAATTTCTTGCATGAAAGAAGATTCTAAAACACGATCACATTGTATTGTATCAAGAGGGTATTTTTGAAGATGATATAGGTTTAAAATGACACAAATCTTAACATCCGGTGGTTGATTTAGGTGACCAAGTTGTGGACCCAGTAATAATTTTATTAATAATCAATATTAATAGTCAATAATCATTATTCAAAACAAAAAAAATTAATAAACATTTTAAACAGAATTGTTAAGGAATGCTGCTAAATTTCGTAAAAGTATTTCTTGAGAAAATTAGCTTTACCTCACCATGGAACAGTTGTCCGATTGCATTTCGATCAAGTTTTCTGCCACTGATTTATAGCACGCTCTACGTTCTACCATATTCGCTTAAACGGACAGTGGGTTGCGGTTAAAGACAAAGTACATCCAGAAAATGAGGTTCACGATAGTTGACATTGAGCTTCACGTATGATATATATATACATATATATATATATATATATATATATATATATATATATATATATATATATATATATATCGCAATATGTATTCTTGTGCATTAATAAAGAAATACGTCAAAATACAAATACAAGAATTATTATAGAATTTACAATTCAAAGCTTTTCGTTGGCAAACAGTACTAACATCATCAGGAATATTAATCAATTGTGTAATATTCCTGATGATGTTGGTTCTGTTTGCCAACGAAAAGCTCTGAATTGTAAATTCAATAATAATTTTTGTATTTGTATTTAGACTTTTGTTCTTTATATATATATATATATATATATATATATATATATATATATATATATATATATATATATATATACGTTTGAGCTACATTTATTGTTATTATAGTAATTGATATATAAATATAAATTGAACTTAAAGTGGAAACTTAAGCTTGTTGAAATGATTACTTTTGTGGGCGTAAACGGACGGATTATTTGTACGTAGATAAATATTCGAGGTTGCTTCCCGCTAAAATTGTCACACTCGAACATTATACATAAAGTTATAAATAATTAGATACCTTCATTAAGATACCTGTCCACATTTGTATTTATATCAGAGCTTTTGAGGTTTAAAAGGATCCATTGAATGTGCAAATAGGTTTTAAACTGTAACATGATACTGTGAAATAAAAGTGAGGTAGAGATAGATAAAATATGTTAAAATACAATATTTTTTGAGGTAAGTTTTTAAAACGTAATAAAATGAATGTTCTAAAACACTACCTACATAATAAAACAAATAGTTCAATTTAGTTTTATAAACTTACACACGCATTTTGTATAAAATTGTACTATAAACACTTATAAGAAGACAGTATTCATATTAGGATATTGCATTGATATTCAGAGAATAGTTCCCATGTTACGTGTCCATCAGCGTATAATTGGAAACACAGTGTGAGTTGAATTATTGTTTATAACATATATATGTTACTTCTTTGGCAGCTGACAGAATTTGTATGTTTAAAAGTCGAACGTAGCATTTTGCATAACATTGAATAGACAACCTTTCAAGAATATTATCTAGAGAGGATATGTTGTTGGAAGTAATATTTCTATTTGCCACAATGTGCCAAGTCATGAAGCCTCTATTATAATCGATAATACATAATTTCAAAAGAATGAAAAATTCTAAAATAACATCACAATAAGGAAAGAAACTATTTAAATAAGGATTAAATGAACAAATATAAAACATGTGTTGAAAATCATATTTTTACATTTAGTCTCTTGAGTTCAATTCCATAGGCTATACCTAGAATTAAAAATTATATAGGAAAAATAAAAAAAAGTATATTAAAATTAACAGTACGGCGTTACATATTTTCAATATTGAAATATACAAATGGATAACACGACATAAGTTGCTTTGAAAATGATCCTTCTTTATTAAAGTGTCGCATCGTTAAACTGTTACTATGTTGTATCATTATTAATTCAACACAATTTTAATATAATGACAGTTTGTAATGTAAGGACAGTTAATATAACTATATTGTTGTTACTTTGAGATGGAATCAACTAACATTATTTTCGGGTGAACGTTTAAATAACTTTGCTGATAAAACGACTTTAGTGTTAATATTTTACATTTTACAAATTCCAAAAAAGGCTATAAATTGCTCCCAAAGGTAAGTCTCTTCGAGTAGTGATTCATTTACCGTGGATTACATGTGCTGGAAAATTGCTTCGTCTCCGATATTGGTTCTATCGATTTAATAATTTGGCTGAAGTCATGACACCATAGTGGCAGACATTAATGTACGAGATGAGCAAATGAATATAGCGAGTTCTTATAGCTAAACACAAGATTCAAGAAAAGACATTTTCTTACTGTAACGCATTAGCGTGAAATGTGAATGCTGCCTTTGAAATAATGAAGTATAAAAAATTATATATAAGAGTTTATAAATTAGTATTTTGCATGAAATAATACATTTGAACCTCCAAAACATCTTAATATGCAATCGAGTCATAAAAATTTATCTTCCAATTTAATCGAAAAATTGTAACAATACGGGTAGGAATACTTTACTAAATTTTGTCACGTAAATTTAACTTTTTTATTGAATGACGGTTTAAAATATTTGTAAATAAATATCTAATGACAATAAAGGAAATTTTTTCTCATATCATTCAGTTTAAGTATATTATCTACAATATACAGTATTGCTTTCTAGTTACATTTTGAATGATGTTGTATTGTAGGCAGGTTTATTTCATATTGATAAGTAGGTGACCAACTGTATCATATAATGAGGTTGCTAATACATATAACAAAATGAAACAGGTATACTGTAATGATTCATTTAAGATCTGAAGTATTATTATTTTGTTCATTAAATAACCAATAACTTATTTCCACAGGTAGCGCTAACCTGGAAACTGAAAAACTCGTTGATATTCTTTAGAAACTTCCGAGACTAGGAGACATTTGGTAGTGTAGAGTTCAATCTTCCTGACCATACAGATATCCTAAAAATATAATATAAAATTATGTATATTATTGAAAATGTAACCTTATAATCTAACTACATGCAAAAATCTTAAAATAAAAGTTTTTTGTTTTAAACTTATTGAACGTGAGTTTTGTGAGAACGGAAATACGGAACAAACGGTATTACAGTATTTATAAATGTCAAATTGGTAAAAACACTAAAATAGTATTTGCATTACTTCATTTTCAATACAAGATTACATGCAACAACTGTCCCAGATATTACGTAGGACAAACAGGGAGAACATTTACCACTACATATGACAAAGAGGGAGAACATTTACCACAAGATTCGAAGAACACGTAAAACAGATAAAAACACAACCTACATCAAATTTCGCTATACACATACAAAACACACTACACTCACAGACTGACATAGACGCCAATCTAAAAACTTAAATTACATTAATAAAAGCAAAAAAAAAACATAACACAATAGACAACTATGAGACATATTAACACCATAAAAACTATCCATAACACATTCCAAATGACAAAACACAATCCCAAACACTATATGTGAGCAGATAATTAACAACTACTCTATGAACAATAATACACCACAAAACAAAAATACACCAGAGCCTCACACCAACACAATACACCTAAGCAAGAGTCTTGTCAGTAATTCACAGCATTAAATAATGCGCTGACCTAGTGTGAAACGCGTCTGCTAAATAAATCAGTAAGTAGAGGTTTTTTGCCAAGATAATACAAACAAGTGTATCAATAGTTTTATTTTAACCTCTCTGGTTTGAAATACGTAAAACCGTTCCCATTTGTAATGATGAACAATTTTACCAGTATTCCTCGAAATTGAAGGTTTTCTTATACTAACTTGTAAAGTATTTTATAGGTAAACTTATTATTATTACTATTATGGTTCTTTATATAATTATTATTAGTGATTAAAGTCAAATAAACCGATAAAATTGTCTGTTTTAGAAAATGAAAGTTCGAAATAAATAACCATTCCCTTTCATGACTGCTTTATTTAAGGAAGTCGTGTAATAGCTCAATGGATAACAACAATGATTAAGCCCACATAGTAGGTACTGTTCTTCATTTCTAAAACACGTACAGTAATATTAATTTTAAACATAACTGTTCATTTATCATTAAATAATAAAATAGGTTTTTCTAGTAAAGGTAATTTATAGCAAACTATTAAACTTAAGCAGACATTAACAATAGTCTATTCCGATTTTTAATAGGCCTTTTTAATATAAATGCATTGGTAAATGTATTTTATAATACTTTATATACAAATATGTAAAAAGCTGTCTGCTAATATAGATAATGTAGAATATATAAATACAGTAATAATATTATAAATAAGTTTTTAAATTGTATAAAATAAACTAATTTAAAACAACCAAATAAATTTAAAATTTGTCTAAAAATCTTCTCAGAATAATTTTAGTATCAATGTTTATTATTTAATTCCAGCTTTGCTATTATTCAAAAACATCCAACATATAATCAATGTTTGAAAACATAGTTGTGTTCAAAATTAGACCAATGTAAATTAATTTACAGGAGACATTAAATGTAACAGCTTGAAAACAAACCTGGTTTTATGGTAAAAACATGACTGGCATTAAACATGGCCTCTTAAATAACATTATGCATACGAAAATCGTATTTTATACAGTACAAAAAATATAACCATAGTGTTTATTGTTAAATGATATTAGAGTTCCAAGTATTATAAACAAATGCCAAATTAAACATGTATTTATTAATAATTCATGACCTATCATGTGTTTTTCGGTTAACAAATAACGAAATGACTAGCCCTTACAAACTCTTCCAGTTGACTCCCTAACGATGCACTGTGCGGACCATAACGTGGAGTGATGATTACAAAAGTTGCCTTGTTAGAGTGAAGAGAGGATAGGGGTGGTAGGGCTCATACCTCGGAAAATTTGTTAAAGTTTTATTTGTCTTGAATGTAAATATGTAGTGTTCAAGTGGATTTCATGTTCCTGAGCCCGGGAGCTTCATATGTATTGAGAAAAATTACCATTTATTAAACTTACATGATAATTCCTGGTTAGACTCGTTGAAGAGTTATAATAAGTTTCATAAACATTATATATAATGTATATATATATATATATATATATATATATACATTATATATCAGGAATATTAAATATTCCAAGACATGTGTTTAAGATTCCTGATGATGTTGGTACTGTTAGCCAACGAAAAGCTTTGAATTGTAAATTCAATTATAATTCTTGTATTTGTATTTTGATTTATGCTCTTTATTAATACACAAGAATACATATTGCCATATATATATATATATATATATATATATATATATATATATATATATACATGATGAAGAGTTATTATCTGGAGTACATCCGTTCATTCTGAAGTGCACAAATCTCAGTGTCGACGTTTCGCTAGAATCTCATCTAGCATTGACGAGGTGAATCCAACACAGTTGAAGAGCGAGCGAGTGAATCAACTGTAGTTGGATTCATCTCGTCAATGCTAGATGAGATTCTAGCGAAACGTCGGAACTGCTATTTGTGCACTTCAGAATGTACAGATGTACTCCAGTTAATAACTCTTCATCATATTTTTCCATCCGTGATGGAATACGTATCAGAATATATATATATATATATATATATATATATATATATATATATATATATATATATATATATATAAAGGCCAAATAAGTTTGAATAACGAGCTAATGCGTTTAATAAATCGTGCGTTAGGCTCTATTGCAATTATATATGTTGGGACACTGCTAAATATGGCGTTTTATGTGATTTAGTCCGTGGTTGTATTCAGGAGTATGGACACTTGTATCTTATTTAAACGTTTGCTATAAAAATGCGCCAGCCTTGAAATTGTTTAACAGAATTGTGGATAGTGGTTTTTTAGTCCATAATGATGTAGTTAGTCCATATTTTAATAGAATCTAGTTTTTATAGTTTTGAAATAAAATTAGTGATTCAACAGAAAACCCTTAGGTTTGAAAAATCTACTTTTTAAGTCTAATTTAAATGTAATTTTTTATTTAAAAAATATTTCATATTCATTAGAATTCAGTAAGAATTTACTATCGGAAACAGAATATTTATTAATAACACTTTAACCTAACAATGAACAATAAATAAAATATCATAACCTTGGCATCAAACCATTTGTTCTATAACACTGTAGTATAATATCACATGTTAGTACTTAATTTGTTCTAAATCTGACGCGACATAATCTGTACAGACGACTAATAAAATAATTTTATCCGTGTCAAAAAAAAGACCCGTCTAAAAACTTATTCTTTACTTTAATACGCCTAATATTTCTACTTTTTAATGCAAAACCCAACTATTTATTAGAAATTTCTTAACTTTATAAAGTTATTTTGAAATATTTAACTCAAAGTGAGGGATGTAGAAAGTAGTTTTACATTTTACTGTGCAATGAATTTCAATAAAACTTTTATAAATTATTTTGCCGTAATACATAAAGTAGGTCTACTGAAAAAAATCAGGGAACTGAAAGAATATTCCCTTTAGACATTTCTGGGCTTCCTATATAATTATATTTTATACTGTCATGAGTTTGTTTCTTTATATAAAGGTAGTGTAGTCAGTAGCGCTTATAAAATTTTTACTTAGATAAAACGCCAAAATATATTTCAATCAACTTAAACTTTATTTATTGTCTTTTAATAACTATTAATTGTGTCTACGGTTAACGACAAATTATAGATGAATTCATGGTAATACAAATACACTCGACGTCTCGGTTTTCTATCCGAAAATCCTGTTGAAGAGCTAAAAGTTTATTAATTTGTTATTAAGTCATAATTTACAGTTATTACATTCATAAGCAATACTACATTATTCACATTATTGAATCAAATAGTTTTCCATGTTTATATGAATCTTTAGTAGGTAAAATATAAAGTGAAATTTAACATTTGTGTATATATTTTTGGATTTTCATAGGTATTGCTTTTATTTTAATAGTAGCAGTTATTTATTATTTAAATGGTACATCTGTTAATAATAAGTATGTAGGAGTTTGAGTAATTATCTGTGTTTTGCCTATGTTAGTTTTGATCAAAACTTGACTTGTCTAGTAGTGCTATTAACTTGCACATGTTAATATTTCTTATAAATATTGAACTATTTGATTTAATTGATGTTAAAAGTATTGTTTATAAATGTTAAATCTGTAAATTATGGTATAATATTAAATTAATTGACTATTCGCTCTTGAAAAAGATTTTCGGGTGGAAAATCTAAACGTAGAGTATATTTGTAAAAGCATGAATAGGTCTATCATCTGTTATTAACCTTGAACATATTTGAAAATATTATATCAGGAAATGTTTTTTTTTAACTGTTTAAATTTGTAAGTCATTGTACATATGTCAGCGGTAACATTTTAATTTATTGTTTTAACTTTTATAGAATCACTTCACTTTAGATCTGTCTTCAGATTCAAACAAATTCATAGACTGCGAAAAGCGCTCATGCTGTTAAGGATTGGAGGTAAAGTTTTATTTAAAGGGTAAATATAACTCATCTAATAGTTATTGGAATCGGTACCCCGTGGTAAATCTAATACACAGCTAAAAAAGAGGGTAAAGTAATAAAAACGTTCAATCAGACATTTATGACCAGAATCGGAAATGGTTTATTTCTCCGAATCTAAAAGATTATTATTAGAAAGTGGGATTACGCTCGTAGTAGATATGGTAATGAGTCACTACCTAGAAAGGCATTTACGTAATTAAGGTTAATCATTAGTTCGAAAATCCTGAAATTACATTTTTTTTCGATGCATCTACAGCATTTAGTATCTACAGCGTCGATACTTCGACGCATTTACGAGGCTTACTGGTATTTCATACCGTTTAAATTTCTTCATGGGTCTATAACGTTCAATAATTTGTGATTGGATTTTAAGTAACATTAATATTACATAGCAACTATTCTTTGAGCTTAGCTTGTGAGGTTATGTTAGGAACAAACAAAAGACGTACACAAAACTCTCAAGTAATCATTTATTTATTCAGACGCGTATCTGATTTATAAGATAAGTTTTGTAGTAGCAACACTGGTTGATGATAATGACTTTGTCATTAAACTCTTCTGAATATATATATATATGATTACTTGTGATTTTTGTATACGTCTTTTATTTGTTACTATTCATGTTACATTTGAATATTTCTATTAAACAGCAGATTATTCTGATATATATTGAAAATCATTGGTAAGATATACATATTTAAAATATATAAATCATTCACATTATGTGTATATTGTTTATACATTTATGTTGCTCTTACAGTAGTTTGTACGTGTATAATAACTTTTTAACTATGACATCTAACGAGTAACTTTACTTTAAACTTTTTATTATATAGGTGAGACAGAGAAAACACACTTACTAGAAAAGGTGGTTAAAATAAAACCAAGTGAGATTGGATATTTTTCTTCCTATTAACTTTCATGTAATTCAATTAAATTTCATGTAATAATTGGAAATAATAATGAGGTAGTGTTTAAAAAGTCGTTGCAATATTTGCACAAGTAATGGACAAACTATAATTGCATCAACAAGTAGACATCAAGTGAAGGTCAAAAGTTCAATTATCATTAAGGTCTAATTATGTATTTAGTAAAAAAAACGTAATTTAAAATATTAAACATCTCTTAATGATGACAATTAAAAGTAAATAGAGATAGTTGAACTATCTCTTTTATAAATTAGGTTTGCACGTTTACAATAAATTTTAATATTTATCTTAACAAAAGTAAATATAAAAATGTAATTTATCGTATATAAATTATAATCAAAGAAAACTAATAAAGTTTGAGAGAAATAATCATTACAATATCAAGTATATGACTCGTATCGTAATTGAAATGTTTTCAACTAATTTTAATTTACACATCTGTTAAATTCCTGGTCATCTCTTAAACACACACCCGAAATCATGTGATTACTCTGCTAAGTTGGAACAATATCAATTTGCATACGTCAATATTATCCCACTTTGCAAATAGAAAACAAATTAAATTGGTCCATTACGGTAGGTATTCTGGTGTGTGCTTGCTAAAAGGCAATATGTTTGTGTTTGATGGCCACGCAATTACTGAAGATAAAATTTATTCAACTTTCAATTTTAATTAATCAGAACGAAATATTTAATAAACTATTTTGTGTATGTGTGTGTTGCCTGTATCAACCCCCTAACAAGACTATCGGTTGACAGATCCAACCTTCCCTTCAAATTCTAAATGACCAATAGAAAATATGATCCTTTATGAACACTAAATTTGGAACCTCTGCTCCATAAGGAACGTCCGCCCGTGAAACTCGTCCTCGGACTTAAGTACACCTAAACAACGTGCCCCTAGTCGTGTTTTGCTTACTCAGGGACTGAGTTTGACAAAATTTGTTCAACATAAAAATTAAGCCAGTATACTCGTACATACTCGTAATGTAAATTGAGCTATTTGTAGTTCTTGCATGAACATTTATCAATTTACTCATATTTTATACCTGTCTGTACTTTATTGAACGTTACAAGATATTGAAAGACAATTTTGGAACATCTTACGTCATAGATAGGATGCTTCATTAGTAATTTAACTACTACTATTAAAATTTTTAATTGGTCTTCCTATTCAAAATTTGAATATGAAAACAAGCTCGTAAATAGGTTAGGTAAGTTATTTATACAGATTTAGTCATAAGGTCTTATCAATTTTCAAAGATACGAATTAAATACGTAATGAAACCGCTTGAAGCAGGTGTTTGGAAATATTAGGACTTTATATTTTCATCACTGGGATCCGCTGGCGATATAGCGATCAGCTGGTAATGACCCCGAGGTAATTTTCAGAGGTCGTTTTTTGTTATAGCACCTGTATCGCAAGAGATAGATCTCTCAGTTGAAACAACTCCTGCATTTATATAAAATAATCAATTAGCTACCAAAAGTCTTGTAGGCTGTTATCGAGGCCATGAATCCTTTGAGAGACCATCTGGTTTAAATGCTATATTTGGATTGTGCACTAGTGAACCTAATTTAAATTGGTTAAATACCTGCTAATTGGAAAATAACAATTTTTTATTTTGATTCATAATTTTACTATTCGACTATTTAATTTATTAAATTGCTTTTTCATTCATTAATTTAAATTGAGTCAAAATTATATAACAAAAAGTAATAAATTAACAAAAGTAATAACAGTATATAACAAACATTCGCCTTCTTCCTAACTTTACCTAATTTCACACATGTTTCAATAAATTGTTTTAATTTTAATTATTGCCCCTGTTTCTTACTAATTTGAATACTAATTTCGATTTACTTATAGAGTTAAATTCAATTACTGTTCTTTTTCATAAATCATGTACATCACTCGATAATAATTACGGGGGGTAAAGTAAATATATACTGTCTATAACCAAACCTCCCTTTCATTTTGGTTTGTTAAATTTCATTACATCTCTTTATTTAAAGTAAAACATTCAACTAAATTGTACTTTAGTGTAACACATACTGTTCTTAGTATTTTCTATGTTTTCTACTGGTACCCCGAACCTACATTTACCACAAATATACAATATTTTATTCTATTTTTTGTTCTTTTGTTTAAACACTATTAAAACACAACCTCCTCTTCCGGCGTCCCTTGAAAGAGTTCCCGGAGTGACTCTAGCCGCTTCGTTTGCAAAAATAGAATTCTTCTTCTTCAATTATAAACAATCCAGTTTCTATAGCAACGACTGGTTGGTTTTATTCTTCGTAATTTGTACTGAATTTTTATTTATAGGTCTTTTATACGGTCATGGTTGTTGTTAACCTAATTTTTTAAATTTTCATTCTTTTACAGGTTCATTTCATTTTTATACTTATCCAAATGTATTTATATTAATTTCCGCGTTTTTCTCTTCCACCGACGCTTCAGACAGCCATTTGCTAAATCCTTATAAATATTTATTGTGCAAGAACACAATTGTTCAACATGATTTCACTCACACACACACACACACACACACACACAAACACACACACACACACACAAACACACACACACACACACAAGCGCGCGCGCGCGCTGCTACTGCCTACCTAACGCTTAGCTTATCTACATAACATTTT
>JBAIZL010000005.1:47448616-47518616 GCA_036971475.1 Prosapia bicincta
GTTGTGACTTTCATATTTAAGTTTAATTTAAAATTATTAAACAATAAGAAACCTTATATTTTTTCTACTTTCAAGCTCTATCGTTTTATTTGAGTTCAGAACAACAGAGGTAAATTTAATATAATTTATTCATGCATTACTGTCAATGCAAATTAGGAAACATGTGGTAACGCTCGGACAAATCGCAAATATTTATATATTGTGGTTTATATTAATAGCTATATACATTTGCACTTCAGCTTGTTCATGTCATATTACTAATCTCCATTTAACTTTATTATGCTTGTGTGGCAATTATTTACGTTACGGTGACTTTCATTTAAAAAATGGATAGTTCTATATAGAAATGGATATATATATATATATATGTATTGTCATCATAAAGTTATAGATGGGCTGTTTTATATATCAGCTTAAATTGTTGTATACAACCCGCATGACCAGGTTGCGTTTAAAGATTTGATTTAATCCTGTGCATAAAGAACATAAGAGCCAGGTAGTAGGTTTTAATTGCACATGAATAGTTTCTATATAAATTTCAAATTTTATTAAACTGTACTTTATTAAATAAGTGTACCATTTGATATATGTTTTCAAAACTAAATTATATGCGTTGAAAAAAACTTTTATCTAAGACGTAAAATATTTATTTTAATTTATAGAAATATTAAACAAAGTTGAGAAAAACAAAGCTCTTGATATTAGTACTTTTTTGTAATACTTAAGAGATAAGAAATTAGTTAAAGGATTAAATGCATTTTTCTAAGTCAAAGTTTTGTATCCCAGCTATGATTTTGGTTTACAATTAGTGATATCTCACGAAACGGCAATCCTCATTAAACACCAATGTAAGTGCTACCATTGGCAAGTATCATTTATTATTATTTTTCCAGTATTTAAACGTAAAATAGTATCTCAAGTTAAAGATGGAATAAAATATAATATTATTTAAAATATCTAATAAACCTTAAATTTTAATTTGTGTGTAAATCTAAGTTCTAGTTGTGCCTAATTTGGTAATATTTTTTGTAATTGTAGTATTGTATTTGACACAAGAGTTATATAAGTTGCAATGTTTTTATAAAAATTGTGTTAAAATTGTTTAATGAATTAAAATTTAGTCGTTTGAACTTCATGGTTTTATTTTAAAAATGAAATACGAGTAAATACGTTTTTTTTAATGTTTAGTAAGTTGGTTAAATACAGAACGATTATTGCTAGCGTGCATTAAAATTGATACTTTTAAGGATATTAAAGAAAGGAAAAATAGGAAAATATAAAGGAAATTAGAATTTAATGTAAACTTCGAAAGTGGTTGTAAACAGTTTTGACATCAAAAGATAGCAAAATAACCTGGGTAAAAATATCAAGAAAAACAATTTTTTAATTACATTTACACACACTTCGCATACCTCTGTTTAATGTTAGTATGATCTCGAGTTACGCAGTTTACTTTAAGAAGTATATCTATATTCAACGCAGCTGGCAACAATTACGACCATTTTTTTCAAACAAATATAAATAAAATATTAAATATGAAGTTTAGAGAACCTAAAAATATAACAAGTCTAAGATCTATAAGTCTGTATTTTTTTGTTTTTACTATTTTGAAATACATTTTATAGCGTAATTATTTTATGGTTAAAATAAGTATTGTTTTTCATTTTAATTTATATTATTATTAAAATATATTATAAATATGTATTTTTTATTTATTGTTACATTGCATTCTACGTGTTACATAATGTTGATAGTTATATTATTAATAATATTAAAAAGTTTTTTTTCTAGTACCTTATATCACACACACATACACACACACGCACAAATACACTCGCACTTAGATAAAACAGTTATCTTTTGAGAATTGAATTCTAAATAGTTTCAGTGTAAATGCCATGTGTTTGCAATTAGTTAAGAGAAACGTACAGCCAGTTATTCTCCACCAAGTATTTGGCAATTTATATCAAATCCATATACATTATATTAAATATATAAATTAAATTTATGAACCTAAAATTAGTATCACAGTAAAGGTGCAGAACCATGTAAGGCCAAAAACGATTATAGAATTACTAATTATCAATTGTATTATAATCAAATGTATATTCGAGTGTATATATCAAATGTAAGAAATATAAAATTTAGTAAAATAAAAATATAAGCCAATAGTGGCCCTTTGTAGAAACTCAAGACATTTTTGCCCAACGTTTGCTTACCACTTTATATACAACGAGTGAATGTATTATAACAAATCCATAAGTATCTTTAACACTTGTGCTGGATGTAGCACACTATCCGTCTCTGTCGACCGCTTGTTTGTGGGAACATCAATTTCACATTGTCAATACTGGGATTAGGTTTCTGCACATTTACGCCTTAATACGAGCAAATCTTTAATGAAAATATTATTCGCAGACAACATTCTAGCCATCTTAGAATACAATAACACAATTAAAGCCAACAATAAAGTATATTTAAAACAAAATATTTTATTACGTATTAATTTTTTTTTAAACAGTCTAATAACTATTAAAAAATAAATAAAAGTAACTGCAAAAACTTGGACTCGTCTTTAATCCATAATCATTCTCGTTATGATGCTTAAGAGATTTATTTTCAGTTTAAAAATTAGAGATTAAATTATTTTATTCGTAATTATGAAAAATATTCTGACTGTAATTTTCGTAATATTTTACCCTTATCAATTTTATTGTTACAAGAATGCATTTGTAAACAGTTTATGAAAATGAGTTTCCTCATTGAAAGACATTTGAGCTATAATTAAAATCTGGATGTGTATTTTTCTCTCGTAAAACGTTTATCATTTAATATTTATTTTAAAAAGGTGTTATTAAAAAATGATATTAAAAATAAAATGTTCTAAATGTGTTTATAAAGGTAACCTATTTATAACTTTTAGAATTGTTTAGGATTCATAAACACGTGTTTGGTGATTCGACACACCTCGCTGTTGAGTAGCATATACAAAACAGTTAACGTTTTCATGTATTTTGCTGCAAAAGAAATACATTTATTAGATTCTCAGATATAAAATAATTTTCAAAACTATATAATTGACGTTTTTTCTCTAATTTATCCCTAATACCATATAGAGAAAACATATTCTATAATACTAAAATTAAATGATATTTAACTAAGTGAATAATTAAAGGCTTACTTGATGACGAGTTTCAATAGTGAAAAATCGTTCCCTTTACGAGTCAAAACCTTTAATTTTATACTCGATATGCTTTGCGTCTTTATATATATATATATATATATATATATATATATATATATATATATATATATATACATATATATTTTTTTTATTCAACAACATAGGTTATTCAAATACAAGAATATTTATTAATTTCTATTCAAAGCCTTTCGTTGGTAAACAGTACCAAGATCATCAGGAATGAAAATTAGAATCATATATATATATATATATATATATATATATATATATATATATACATATATATATATATATATATATATATATATATATATATAATTTGCTTCCTTGTGTTAAAGTAAATATATGCCAAAAGCTATTTGTCAAAAGTGAATTAGAATCCATTTCCTATAATCACCACATTCATATACATAATAATATATCCGTATTTTGTAATTGTTCCAAAAATAAAAAAACATTATATATATATATATATATATATATATATATATATATATAACATTTATCTTTATTTTGACTTAAGTTGTAACGTTCACGTGTGTGTTTAGTTTTAAGTATAAGTTTTAAGTTCTAGCTCACAGTTCAGGCGTACTAATGACCGTCTGTCTGTAACGCTCTTCAAATCTTGAAGGTAGAACTACGTTACATTAAAATACTTTAAAATACAAAGTTAAATCATTTAAACTAGCAGAGTCTCGTTAAATTAATTTCTAAGGCTTATTAACTTGAAATGCATGGAATTGTGTGCTGGTTAAATAATTACTCTTTTGAATTCAATTAAAGCAAATTACACTCATTTTATTTAACTAAAAATAACATAAATTATAATCATGATACAAATTTCTAGACATTGCTTCAGTTACAGATTATTGAACATTTAATATTTGACTTATGAATTTTTACGTATAGCAATCAATTAATGAATCAATCAATAAATCAATCAATGACTGAAAATGGATCTGTATTCGAGTTTACTTGCTTTTTTTTATATTAAAATCTTACAATTGAAGGTGAACACAAGTGCACCAAATGATGCATAAATTACATTTGTATACTTGTTGAAAAGTTCTAGCTTCAATAATTTGAGTTAAACTGTCTAAAATTTTAAATTTTGTAATAAATCTCTAAATTTTGAAATCGTCCACTTAGCTGTATTCACATGTCGTTGCCTCGCATCCTTCTAGTGGAAAAGTCTCACGAAATACCTTCAGCGTCCCATCTTTGTACTTGGCTACGTACGCTGTCTTCTACACCATGATTATAACGTATTTAAGAAAATGAATATTACATTAAATTTTGAAAACTAAAGAAAATTTCCTCGCTCTCGGATACGTCCGTTGCCTTTCACATTTTGGGTAAAAGAGAGTTAAAACTATGGCGGCAAGCAACCTTCCTACCTACTGCGCATCAGGGTGGGCGCATCCCTACTTTAATTACTTGTTTTTAAACTCTTCCGACAGATATCACTATCAACCAGAGATCTCATTGAAAATATTTCTAATAAATCACAATTTTTTGATATAGTTGTATATTGTTACAATTTTTTAATACATTCTCGTTTGTTTTCTGAAATTTCCAATTTAATATGTAACACCATCTAAAGTGTGTTACAAAATAATGTGTGAATTGCAAATCAACTCTACAACACCTCAAGTGATACACAATGAGGATTAAAACCTACTTGAAACAATATAAATCATGCCACGTAAAATTCTTGTTTCATTACAAAATATTGTAATTTTGTGTTATATTACAGAATTGTTTGATTTAATTTAATTTTCTCATACAATTTGCATTACAAAACCCCTCTATCCCCCCTCTCTCACTCTCTCTCTTTCTCTCTCTCTCTCTCTCTCTCTCTCTCTCTCTATATATATATATATATATATATATATATATATATTTATATATATATATATATATATATATATATATATATATGGTTTTTTTTTGCAGGAGAAAAACCAAATAAGGTAATTAAGGCCTAATATACATATATATATATATATATATATATATATATATATATATATATATATATATATATATATATATAAAGAGAAAGAAAGAGAAATCAAATATAGAAATTAACATAAATGATATTGATACTATAAAAACTAATTCAGAGAATAGAAGTTAGTTTGATAAATTTTAAATATCAACCCTCACCTATTGTTAAATCATAAAATTATTATTTCACCTAAAATATTTAGGCTATTATGTAACTAGGCTACTGTAGGTCGTTAGTAATGGAAAAGCACAGAGAATAAAATAACAAGTATGAGCAAAGTAAGACGTTTGGAAATGTAATACAATTACCTTAACGATACATCACTCTATGTTTCGCGTTTCCCCTAAACTCAAATAAATTATTTGGACCTTTAAATATGTTGTTTAGTTCAATAAATCTAACTTTCAGCAAACAGTTATTCCTTGTGGGTTTTTGGTATATTTCTTTTTTTACCAATGCATAGTGTATTGTTTGTCCCTTTAATCTTTGAAATGTTAAAGAAAAGAAAATGTATTAAAAATCTTATCTTGTTTCAAAGAGGGTCTTACAAAGACATGAAGAGCTGTAGAAGAAAGAAATTAGTCACTCTGCGATTATTAGAGTAGGTAGGATTCTGCGAAATTTAATCTGTGAAGAGTTTTATGTTTCAATCCTTAAATGTTTATAATATATTCCATATTTAGTGAGGGATTAAATTACCCAATAGAAAAGGTATACATGTTGTTCGATATGAGACAGTACTGCATCGTATTTTTGTAATTTACTTTTGGATCAGAGACAATAATATTTGTTCCTAAGAAAATGATTTATTTTAACGCAGCAGACAAAGTACCGTATATTTTATATATTGCTCAACATGTTTTAGGAATATGTGTTTGATATTTTCTTTTTATAACAACTTGCAACAAGGCTGAATTTTATTCTGAGGTTAAATAGCACCTAATGGTATTTGCTTTAATTAAAATATAGAAGAAACGTTTTGGCGTGTATCATTACATTAGAAATATTGTTACATTTCCCTGTATATATTGTTGTACACATTCCCTATCCTAGAATTAGCTAGAGATAAACAAATGAGAAAATCTTTTTGGACACATTTCTCAGGCATGAACGAATTAAGCACAAGACATTTTCCTCATTAATAATTATAATGTATACAACTAAATTAGTTTTCATAGAAAAACTCCCATGTACATGCAAGAAATGTGACAAAAATCAAATAACTAAAAAAATATTCGGAAATGTACGGAATCGGGTGTCTTTTTTATTTGACAGTGGAGCGCAGTGAAACCTTGTTAGCTTCAGGCTAAGAGGATGATGACATATTTGATACAATCAAAACTTTTGGAATTGTTAATGAAGGAAAACAACTAGTTTACAGGTAGGATCAGTATTGTAGCAAGTACTTTCATAAGTTATTTTACAAATCTGTTTGTGTAGAAAAAACCCAAAACTTGTTTCCAATGTTTTCAGCTACAATATAACTCACATCAACAAATTTCGAATGTAATCAACCAACTTTTAGGATTTCCTTAACTAATCTAATACAGTGTCTTATTACAAGCAACAGTGTTCATCTATATTTTTTTCAATGTAATAAGTAAAATAAAATGTCTCAATCTATTTGAAGACAATATTCTCACTAACAATAATTTTATCACCCTCAGAAAATACAACAGCTCAAACTAATTTATATCTTTTGTTGCAAACTCAACAGTCAAATTGAGACACACCAATCAATAATTTAAATGTTTCGAACAACGATAGAACTGTATCGAAGAGATAAGAAGTATTCAAGAGAGAAACATCACGAAAACAACTTTCGACAGACCGTATAGTGTTGATACTTATATATTGTGGCATTCATGATTTAGCGTGATGTAATTTACTCAGACGTACAAAGATGAACCGCCACTATAGATACACAAATCACAGTTAGTAGCTATTAGAAAAAAAACGCTTTATAAAATATAATAATTATTTTCTATACATTTTACTTCAAGAGGGCAATGTATTGGCACGTCCAGAGCTCCTTAAATGCAAAACCATAAATCGTACTCCTTTACTAATAACTCTTGGATCATGTTTCCAACACTAGTTTATAGAATTTTCAGGTAAGGTATGGTTTATTTCAATACATTATTTTAATCTTTCTATATTGATCATTCAATCATCATTATATTTTTGCCAGAACCATTTGAAAATTTCTTTATATAAGGTTTCTTCAATTCAGTATTGTTGTTATAACCGTAGGGGAAGGAAGTCTTATAGGTTAAACTGTGGCTTCTTAAAGAAATGTGGTAAACAATCTCGATTGCTTGTTCAACAGCTTAGTTATTAAAATGGTTTCAGTTCTCAAGTACGTTTCAATAACATCATTAAGATAAAGAATAAAATTACTCTCTAGAATATAAAAATATATATACATTACTGTATAGACAATACAATAATGACTAGAAACAATTTATTAATAGTATTATTACTAGTTGCGACGTTTTACTATTTACACGATTCAAATTTAATACAGTCTAATATATTTGCAGAGCGTTGAAGAATAAAATTGGTGTTAAATGTTTTTAAACTTTACTATAAAGCTAAAAAAATAACCGTGTCCCCAGACCTTTATTTTTATATTGGGTCATGTCATTTTGGTTCCCAATAATCATCTCAAGTAAATGTAAGCCACAGCTTGAGATTGTAAGGAATGCCTTAATAGGTTAGACAACCAAAGTTTAACCAAGATGAAAAAATAAACATGAGGCTAGTAAACATTTTGACAATGTTTTACAGAGGTATTTAACCGATAAATTGTTTTTTAGGAAGAAATGAAAATGGATGTAGGAGGTCATGCATTATGAGTGTGCAAAGGAAAGGCTATAAACATCCCAAGTTACGCATGACATCGAGAAGTTAAGACATTAAGAAGTTAATTATGACATCGAGTACGCAAGATCATTGAAGAATTGTTAGAAATTTAAACTGGAATGCTAACGGTTTTGTTGAAATATAAAATATTTCAAAGAAAATAAAACAATACAAATAATTTTGAATGAAATTATTTCTTTTCATTTTAGTTTTTATAAAGCTATTACCTAAAACAAACCTTCAGTAAATTTAGACAAGATTAAAATAGACAACAAATTTTATACTTTTGAAATTATGTTTTTCCACGTCTTTTTTCAAAGTTTGAGATTGAATTTGGTGTAGCCTCGTTATGTTCAATGGAATGGATTGACGAGAATTTTTGTTGTAATTGTGAAGTGTCTTGTCAATATGTGTAGTCAAATGGTTGAACCTTGTAAGTGGCTTAAATGGTGATGACAAACTATTTTTTTCATCTTCCTTATACAGTCTGGCTTTATTGATAACACTCTTACTATGGGTATTTATTGTTTCTAATCAGGGATTTAGAGAATTACCGGCGTAAAATAATAATAATTCAAAACATTGCATGAAATACTGTACAGAAAATAAATCCTTGAGTAAGCATTCCACTTACAACTAATTTCCAGATTTCGTTTTTAAACAGTGTTTTAAATCATTATACAATAATTCTAATAAAATACTAGTGAAAATACGCTGGGTATGTGAATAATACAAATAAAATAAAACACTGGATATTAAAAATGATTTGATTGTTTTGTATTAACAAGCTGAAAACGCACAAAATACTAGAATTTTGATCTTATTGTGTTACATAGTAAAATAAGTCAAGATATGTTTACGGTTGCTGTTTCACAATTGTTAACGTAGTTTACTTTATACATTTTCTGTAACTTATTACTACATTCAATTAAAAAGTAAACTAATTAAGAAATTATTCTAATATTCATTGTACAAAAATTAAATTATAGAATAAATATTGTTATGGCCTTAAACACTAACGGAGAGAATACAATTATTTATTGATTTAAAACTACAAAATAACAAATAATAGAAGTATAAACCCTTAGAAACCATTTGTTTTAATTATATTTAAAAAAATAAATATCATATATCATTTTTTTAGTAGAATAACACTAGATAATGTTAAACAAATGCCCTCAAATATCAACTTTCAAACTTCAGGGTTTTAAAGAAAAAGAATCCATTTAAAATATACTGTTGTGCTTGCATCTACAAGTTTCAATAAGCCAAGACATATGCTCTACGATATAAAGTTAGTTATGAGAAACAAGATATGTGAACAGAATATCCAGATGTTTAAACTTATATTCGAAAAAACAGTTTATATTTCATAGCGATAGGTTAAAACTTATTTAAATATTCTTACTAGGCTGTAGAAACTATCTATTTTGATAGTAACGAAATTTATATGCGAATTTTTATGTGATTGACATTTTTTGAGGATAACAGACTATTAGAATTACAGTAAACTCCCGCTCATCCGAACTCCGCACAACCGGTTTAACCGAAACGGATGCCTACTGTAATGAAATTAAAATTAATCATGATTAAAGCACACAATAATAATTAATTAAATTAATTTGGGATACAGTTTATGGTAGTGTATAAAGTGCAAATCAGGGATATTGTTTACTTATTAATATGTATAGTCATCGTTTATACATTAGTATTAACAGTCATAATGTATACTATGTATTCACTGTTACAGTTTTTAATACATTTAGTTAACACTTATTTCACTCACAGGCGGAATGTATATAATTTTAACATTATTCGGTTCTTTTAAAAATCACATTTTATAAAATATTGAACTACTTGTTTCATGTTAAATAATTTGTTTGTTCAATAATTTGTGTTTTATTTAAAATTAAAACTAATGATAAAAAAGTTATTAACATTTCAAAATGATACATTTTTTAATTTTACAAATAAAATTTCTTAAATGAAATATAAAGTCGTTTTACGTGTAATCCAATCTTATGGTAATGTGTTATATAAAATAAAATGTATAAGCCTGTTCTTGTACGATTTGGCGACGTAAAGTTTAGTATGTAGTGGTGAATATTATTCAAATTAAATAAGTAAAACATATCAAGTTTGCCACAATTTCCATTCAAGACGCTTTAAAATTTACACGTATATAATGATTTAAGTAAAAGGTTTGTTTGGTGTTAGAAAGTTAAACCATATATATTTAAATTGGACGTTACACCACGGTTCATCAAATTGATATTGTAAATTTTTAAGTCTATCAGAAGTATTAATTTTTTAATGTTATTTTATTATTAATCTCGTAATATGAAAATACGCCCCATCTACAACTTTCTTGTAATGTCACGCGTCAAGGATTACATCTATAGTACGCTTATAGTATCACATAAAAACATGTTTTGTGAACGTCCGGAAATTCGGACGTTGGGATCGAAGGCGATCTTTCAACACGTTCAAAAGGTTGGACGTTGGGATTAGAAAGGCTAAGTGCTGGGTAACCATAGCTAGTACAGTGATGTAGTGGATGTCCCTGAATGTGTCAATACCTAAAAATATGCCTCTACATGTTATCTAAAATCTGGCCTGACCCTAATTGTCTATTTCCATCAAACAAGAATTTACTCTATTACTCTTTTATATTGTACAAAATGTACTGCAGTATTTTCCCTTACACGGAAAAAGATTTCAGATCATAATTTATATCCCGGTGAGTTACTAGCTGTTCTTAAAACTGTAAGTGCACAGATAATTGCAGATTAGATGATGGCCAAGAGTTATTTCACTAATTATTAAAAATATGTAAATTATTCAATAAAAAAGTATATGTTTTTTTATATTGGTTTATTTATTAAATAAGATTTAATTAACCATTTACGTATACTGACAATAAGAGGTAATATTGTAATCTTGTACGTTCTTTAGGGCTCTCAAGTAAAATTTAATGAGTGAGTGAAAATAAGGTTTTGGTGGTCACGAGACTGACCACGAAGT
This sequence comes from Prosapia bicincta, assembly GCA_036971475.1. Lineage (NCBI taxonomy): Eukaryota > Metazoa > Arthropoda > Insecta > Hemiptera > Cercopidae > Prosapia > Prosapia bicincta. The sequence continues at coordinate 47,459,722 of JBAIZL010000005.1, forward strand.
ACAGCGAACAAATTTTGAAATTAAAAACATTTATATCAATAAAGAAATATTAGAATTTATATATAGCTAAAATTATTATTTACGCCGTCTTTTCGGCTTCTCATAGAAATTATAAAAAACTAAGTGATATTATTCTTGAAGAGTTAAAGCAAATAATAAAGTGACTTTTTTCAAAGTTTTGATATATTTTTCCTGTCTGGATAGTATTTTTCAAGCGTAGATTTATACTATAAAGAAACGTGTAATAAGGCATGTTTAATATTACTGTACAAGTTGAAAGCTTTACTATGTTTTATTCCGCTTTAGAGTTGGGATTATTTAATCATCAAATAAAAACAGCTCAATTTCCCCCCTTATCTAATGAATACAATTGGTAAAGCATTACACACCTAATTTGTTTGTCAGAGGGACATAAATGCCTAAAATTATAAAAAATGTGTTTTGTTCTATCAATGAATAACATTGACTGTTACTATTTTTAAACTAAAATATAACAAGAGGTTAAGACAACTAAAACCAACTATAAATTGCCTGGTGGTGAGAATATGCTTGGTCACGGGCAAAAGAAGGTAATAGAGATTTAATTAGATATTATCTTAACAGAAATTAATAAAATAGTAGCCCAAAAAATAAAAATCTTGTTCGCACAGCAGCTGCTTATAAAATTCTATAGAACTCCGCCGAGTAAGGAATTGTATTATTTTTTTCAAATTTTCTGAACCTTTGTATTGACCTAGTCAACAGTAGACCTTTTAAACATACACATGTTCTGATAATATATTAACATTCTAATTTTTTACTATTATAATGGTCGAGTTTTTATATTATATTTTGAAAAATATTAAAACCCAGCAAATTTCCTTAAAAAACATTATTATCTTATACAATTTTATTGCCTTGTATGCAAACCCTGAAAAAGCAGTCTATTATAGTCATATATAGTGGTATATAGTTATAATGTTTGTTCATATATATAGACTGGTTATTATAATATTTGTTTTATTGAATTTTGTGATATTTGTTTTTTATTTTGTTTTTCAACTTGGCGATTTTTTAAAAAACTGTATTGGTATTTACAACCAAATATACATCTGTTGAAGAGGCTTACAGTTTGTAAATGAAGTATTGATTTGTGTTTTAGAGCTAGTTCAGGGTGGTTTTACATATTCTTGCCTTTAGTTGTTTATAATGAACTAAGTATATTATAAATGAAGTACGAGTATAAAGTGAGACTATTTTATTTTACAAAGCGAAAACAGTTTGTTAAATGTGTAATAAACTTGAAATATTTTGTATTTTATGTAAAATATATAAAATCATTTTTATTTTAACAGATTATCTTTTCGACAATTGTTTAGAATAATATTTTTATAAAAATGAAACATAAAATAAAACAGAACATATTTACAAATTTATATCAGTATTTACATTAGATTTCCAATAATATTTCCATTCGTAGTAACATGCATTTTCTGCACTGATATACAAAATCTGATAGAATTGGTTTTAATAAACAATAACTGTTTTGTGATATGGGAAACAAAACTAAAATAATACATCCATGTTGGATGAAATTGGATTTGAGTCAGCAGTTGAGGTGACACTCTGATAATCCATATATTGTGATAGATATTTTAAATACATTTATTGTTACTTCGATGAATGTCATTATTGTAACGATTTAACCGAACATTATTTTAACATTAATTTGTAACTAATGTTTTAATTTAATATTTACCTGAAAATAATTTTCTCAAAAGTATCTTAAGATAAAGGGCATTTTCAATAAATTAACAAATATCCCAATTATTGGAAGCTGTTTTCATACAGTTGCGAAAGCTTTCCATCTTCACCTAAAGAGACGGTATCTCTTCCTTTCAATTTTGTTTTAATATAAATGTGTTCTGTCTATAATAGAAGCCATATTGATTTTTAATATGCTTCAGACAATTACGTCTCAGAAGTTATATAAAACTAGAAAGAGAATCAGAATAGGTCTGGTTTAAAACAGTTCTAGGGTAAATAACGTCCAAGTTGGCGGCAATCAGGTAGATAGAGAATAAAACTGTCATTCAAGAGCTTATGACATCAAACAAGCGGTGAAATGAAAGGTCAATAACAAAGTGTATTCATTAGACAAGGACCTTTGACAGAACCTCAGGGGCAGTGGATTTCACACTAAAACACTTTAACATATAATAATATGTTATGCTTGCCTATAGTAGCATTTACGCTTACTTAGGCCTGAATGGTTAAGTGTGAACAGATTCTTAGGTATCTGTTTATTGAGGACGGCCGTTTCAGGAGATGTATCCAATTGTCAACTCGGACCGTAACACTTTACTCTAAAACACATGAATATATATATTGATATATTACTACACTTGCCTATATTAGCACTTACCTTTCCTTGGTTAATGGTAACGACCTTCATGAGGTGCATCCCATCTTCATATGAGACCGTAACGCTGAGTTTACGGATATTGTTATGACGTTGTTTTTCTAAAGGTTTAACGGCAAAAGAATCAGATAAGATGACTTTATAAAAAGTTGAAGAAACAAATCAATGAAAAAAAAGATATAAGGGAGGGTAGTGATAATCAGATTGTGAAAAGTAGAATCTAAGTTGGTTGAAGCATATCAAAAACTGTGCAGATAAAGAAATGTTTAACTGAGTTCAATTGTAGCGAAATACCGTTATATAATCGTTTCAATTCATTGGGAATAATAAAACTAGAAGGTTCCGTTGAACCTTAAGTGTTACCAATTTGGAGCGCAGTATTGGCTGAGGAAATAAGAAGTATAAAAGTTTACCAAGTTCTTCAGAATTGTTACCTCTGTAACAGTTTCGTAAATAATAAATGTTTGTTCCATTTTTGTTTATTTCTAAATATTAGACGCAAAAGAAGTCGCTAAATGATATTAATTACGCATGCAAGTTAAGAACGGGAGGGACAAAACGTTGGCGCTAAGTCCATCGCAAACACAGACTGCTTAATACCAGCGTTTATATATTGCATGGGATTTTGTATCTTTCGTTTCTGTTTTTAGTAGAGCTTTTGATAATGAATGCGCTTATTTATCCGTAAATGAATTTTAACCTAAATAATTTATTTGTAGTCGAGGTAATAGTTTTCCTTTTATATCTTTTTGTCGGATGAGAAAAATTATTTTAATAAACAAAAAGTAGTTACGTTTAATAGAACGTATCCCTTTTACACTGGCACACACTGCGACCGCCAGAATTCTGATTAGCAAATACCGTCGCAATGATATAAAAATTTCGTAATTATAAAATGAGAAAGGTAAGCCATTAGAAGGGACAAGGGGTTTTGTATATTTTAAACAACAGGTAAATTACATAGAAAGGAGAGAAAACCTCAAAATACACCTACAACCACCATCGACATTCGAAAAGACGTGGCTTTTCAAGAGGAAAGTGAGATGCCCTGTACCGAAATTCGTGAAAACGCCAAATAGATAAGTTAAACCCAAATTAAAGAAACCGACAAGATTTTGATCATTTTGGAGTAAGCCTGCCTTGTGTGGGAAAGTAAACAAGAAGCGATGGTAGATGTCGTCTGATGTCGTGACGTCATTTTAAAAGCCACCCCATTGTTCGAAAATACATGGTGTGATGTATACGTCACGTGGGAACGCAAAAGCCAGCGGGGGTAAAATCTTCAGCGTTATTCGAGACTTCAAAGGTGGAGGATGTGTCGGTCCGGTGGCTCCGGGTTACAAATCTTTGTGTGTAAGTTTGTAGTTCGATAATTGAAACACAAATATGAGGGGCTAAAAGCGAGACTGGCCGTCGCCAAAATGTAGTTGCGTGTGTTTTGGAACCCTTTTTGGAGGAGGTAACTTCTCCAAAAGTGGTCTCTAAAGTTTAACATCGATGTGGCGGTGTTCTCAACACGTTTGTGGGTGTTAGAGGTGAACAATATGAAAAATTATTAGAGTCAGTAAAGTAATTAATAAAGGACAGTGCTACAAAATTTCTATAAAACAGTGAACAGTGAAAAATCCAGATTTAATGAAATTTCAATTTCTAAAACAAACTTATTTATACAAACAAATTTATATATGAACAGTGAGAAATAAATAATTAAATATTAAAATGAACAATAGAAATTCAAAAACTGAAGGCGGGAGAGCAAACGTTTATAAATTTCAAAATCGGGAAGTAAAATTCTACTACGACAACGTAGAAAGAACGTACTGGGAGTGGAGACAAAGAATTCGCAGCAAGGACGTCAACAGTCAAGATCGGTGACGCTTGCATACCAAGATGGCCACCCCAGAAACAAACGATCTCGAGGGAGAAGAAAGAAAAATCTACCTGGATTTAGGAATGAATATGCGTTTAAGGTCAGAGGGTAATTTCTCTCATTTTCATTTAATTAAAAATTTTATATTGAACAATTTTTGGGGAAAGTTGACATTTTAAATAATTAAATTTTAAATAAAATTTCTTTTTGGAGTTAAAGAATTTCAGTCAATGGCTTTGTTTAAAATGTAACTGAGAGGGTTTAGTGTTGGGTGGGGGAGCCCCTCTACTACATGAGGGCCATTTTCCAAAGAAGATTACTTATATTAAATAAAATTAAAATTGTTATACGATAAGAAAAAAATTGTGTTTTTTAGTTATTATGCAAAGAAATTCAGATATCAGTATAAATGAAAATTAATTAAAATTATTTGATGAAAATTAATTAAAATGAAAGTTCAATGAAAATTAGTTAAAATTAATTAATGCAAATTAAAGTTAAAGGGAACTCAGCTAAAGAAAAATTTTCCATCTGAAACTAATAATTAAAGATAGAATTTCTCATAAATTGTAACACAAAAAGAATAGACAGAGAAACATTAAAAGAAAGGTAGTAATAAAAACTTACCGAACTAGTAGATGTAAGATGGGTAAAAACTGTGCAGTAGTTAAAAAGTAAATAAAAAACATATTTTATACTAACTTGCCAACAAAGCAATATTGTTTTTATTTAAAACAGATTTCTTACACACTCCTAAAACCAAAGGGTCATTTCGCCAAAAAGATGCCTTCAAAGAACTCATTCCCCGGGAAATACGTACCTAAAGGGTTAAATTTCAGCAAGTTAGGTGTTTTATAATAAAATCTAGTGACTTGTTCTTTGGCATATTTTGGCGGGTCATTGCACAGTATCCTAGTTTGGCTAGGATAGGCCCTGTCAGAATTCTGAGCTTGGGGCGGGGTAAGGGTGGAGGCGGCGCGGCTATGGCCAGTGCGGGGAAGGACGACCATCAGGCTGCGCGGTGCGCGCTTAGCTGCAACACGCGTGTGCACATATTTGTATATCATATCCCAACTAAATATTGTAAACGGTAACGGAGTTAAATTTGATTTAAAATCCACATTGAAATTAAGACTTATCAAAGAACCTTAAAATATACTTTCCTTAATAGCTAATAAACAAGTGTCGGAAAACTTTTAAAAAATATATTTTTTTCTTTCTTTGTTTTGTTTTAATAATTAAAATCGGAAATTAATAATTAACGGTATATAATAAATAGTTTCTTCGTTAGTCATTCTGAGGTAATTAAATTACACGCATTTATATTTAAATATTACGTTCGTGCTAGAAAGATGTTACAATTCACAGTTAAAAATAGTTTTACAGGTCCTATTTTTAAAACTCCCTTCATGGTTTTTATCATCTGGCATAACGATAGAAGGCACCTCGTATTGTCAAATGACTACAAAACACCCGGGACAGAGAATAAAGTTCACTTTAACCAAAGAAATACTGAAGGCGTTCAAAAACCCCATTGTTGTTATTAAGCTTAGGAAAGTATAAAGTCATGAATAATATGACGCAATGATACAATGATAACTTCCAACTGCCTAAACTGATCTATCGTTTAGAGTTTCAGTAATATTATTTCAACTTTCGTTAGAGCAACTGTTTATCGATTACTGAAACACATTGAGTGGGCTGGGCTTTGGAACAATAAATTAGGACTGATTTTGAATCGAGGATTATAGAGGCACTGACCTTTTATGACGTCATTAAAAATTCAAACATATTCTATCTAAAAATGTTTTAAATATTTTATAAAATGATGAAAAACGCTTTTCTATTTTTAATATTCATTTACGGCTTCATTATTTTGTTAATAGGCCTAGTGTACGTTTTCTCTTCATGAAAGATAATAATATGTTTATTCCTTTTTTTAAAATTATTAATTTATTAGATTACACTACTTTTGTAGGAGTTTACTGATTTACAACTACATTCGTGTTTCGTTTTTAAACATACGATAAACAAATAACTGTTTAAAATATTTTTGAAATGAACGTCTGGGTATTCCTGCTGACCAATCTAATAGTCTTGTGATATTTGTTGTATTTAATTAGTCAGGGAGCTCTAGCATATATGGTTGCCATAATAATTAATTTGATTGTCACATATTCATTCCTTTTTCAGTTTAGTCTTGAAGCTAACTTGTGCTTAAAGCACGACACCAAAATTAACAAGCACAGTTTGTTTGATCATAATTATTCCTGATATTAATCCAGGAGTTATTTTCGATGCGGTCTTACCGCTAAAGAGATTTATCGGATTTAAAGTTATATCGGTTATTAAAATCCTTGTCATTTACACTTTAACGTGTGTATTGTTTTGTGTTTCATTTTACAAGTTCAATTCTCAATTTTTGTTTAATTTATTTAAAAAAATAAATATCTTTTAATCTTTGTACTGAAAGTTTGAGAAGAAGGAATAAAAATCTCACCGGAAGTCTTACATAAATAGGTACATAGCTATATAAAAGGAGGGAGAGAGAGAGGGGAGAGAGAGAGAAAAAGAGATAGTGAGAGAGAGAAAGTGACACTCAAGAAAAGTACTTGTTTAATTATTTCTTTCAACTAATAGAACTCCTCATTTTTTTCAATAAAACAGCTCAAGACCAATGCCTCATCTGCCATTAGCTATCAATAGTTTTTCAGACCACAGCTAACAGGATCTTATGTACATCTGAATTTGTTACTAACAAAATATATGTTTCTCTATGCACCTTTTAGCTCCACGGGATGAAATGATTGAAACATTCAACCTCTGAATTGTTTTTTTATAAATTCAAACTATTTTTATAATTGATACAACCAACAAAGATTTATACATACAATGTACAAAATTATTATTGCGACTGCCCTAGGATTGGAGAAAGAAGTGATATTTGATGTAGTTTTATTACTTTATATTGTTTCTTGTTATTCTGCATGTAAACGGTCTTAAAATGTTTCAAGTATACTTCATGAAATATAGAATAAAATCTTACTATATAATATAACATATTTTGAAGTTTTTTCAAAATAAGGAAATATTTTACTTATTCGTAGATGATGACGTCACGTACTCTCAATTCACTCACATGTAAATATTTTTCATTTATTGTGAATATAAAACATTAAATTTCAATAAGTATTTTTAAACAATAAGTTATTTCAATAATAATAGTTTCTAAATTTTTCAATTTTAATTATTAGTTAAACTATAATATGTGAGAAACTAGTTTTTAAAATATTATTAAGAAGAATTTTTTATAATACATCGAGATTCATTTCTTCAATGACTCAAGAGACGTTGAATAAAACATCTAACTTATTTATATTTTGTAACTTTTAAAATTGTAGAAAATGTTTTTCCAGCAATTCTAATTCTACTTATAAGAATATTGTGTGTTTCCCTATTATTGATATATATATATATATATATATATATATATATATATATATATATATATATATATAGATAGATATTTTTTTTTCTAGGCGAGAAACCTATCAAGGTTATCATCGTCTAACTAAAGTTTTATTTTAAATAAGTGTTACAAAATAAAACTAACCAAACTAAACAAAATAAAATAAAATAAATGTTAAATTTTAATTGTAACTAAAACTAAAGAAACTAAAACTATACATAATTTAAATATTATTAAATAAATTCAGGTTGCGTAAGAAAGCGATGACACGGTCGATAGCCGTGACATCGTCCCTTAAAACCACCTATAACTACCTCGAAGATCGTAACGTATATACAAATCGCTCAACTCATCACAATCAAGCAGGATATGCTTGACTGTAATATTACTTCTACAAAACGGACATAGTGGTGGATCCACATGTCGCATCAACCATCCATGCGTTAACAAAGAGTGGCCGATGCGAAGTCAAGTAACCACCACTTCCTCCCTACGATTCGAACGAACAGATGTCCTCCATGGTCGGACGGTATTTTTGATGTTCCTCAGCTTGTTTCTATTTACATTTTGCCATTCTTCATTCCAAACAGAGAATAGTATAGTTTTAACATTGCATACAAAATCTGATGCCATCACACGTTGTGTCGATGCTACCATACTTGTAGCTAATTTTGCACCTTCATCTGCTTTAGTGTTTCCAAATATTCCGCAGTGACCAGGCACCCAGAGAAATGACACCTCGATACCCCGTAATTGGAGCCTGTGTATTGAGCACAAGATGTCTCCAACTAATGGGTTCTTAGTGTACATTTCCTGAATAGCCTGGAGAGCACTTTTGGAATCGTAACATACAAGATATTTAGATGTTGCAGACGGAATTGATCTTAAAGCTTGAAAAAATGTATAAAGCTCTGCAGTAAAAACGCTACAGGCTGAGGGTAATCCATAAGTGAAGTTTTGTCCTTCCATATAAAATGCACAACCTATCCCATTGTCCAGTTTTGAACCGTCTGTGAATATATGATTAGTTGGATCTGCAAAAACTCCTGACGATAGATAACGTCAGGAGTATTGTGTTGTAGGTACCTGGACAATGAGAAGTCAAATTTTGGCATTCGTATTACCCATGGAGGGATGTAGCATGATGATCGTTCGAATATAGGTGGAAGTTCTAAATTTAGATTGCTAAAAATGCGCAACGTTCTTATTCCGAAGGGAGCAGTTGAACGTTGACGCTCATTGTGACGATCCTCGAGGGGGTTATCAAAAACTGCTTTGAATGCCGGATGTTTAGGTTTGCTTCGAAGACCAGTGTAATATGATATCTGTAGCTTTTGACGTCCCAATGAGAGAGATGTTTCCCCAGCTTCAAATAGAAGGCTGGAGATTGGGCTTGATCTAAAAGCACCAGTAGAAAGTCTAAGACCAGCGTGATGTATTGAATCAAGGAGTTTCAGAACCGTAGGTCGAGCAGATGAATAGGCTATACAGCCGTAATCTATGCTCGATCTTACAACGGCGCGATAGAAGCGGAGCATACAGTTTGTACCACTTAGAACTCTCAACATATCCAATATCTTGCTGCACCGGGTCCTCAAATCACGCACTGCGGACTCCATGAAAGTCGTTTATCCAATAAAAGACCCAAAAATCTCACATTATCCGCGGTCTGAAGCCGCGTACCGTCAAGATAAAGGATAGGTTCCTGGTGTTGCCTGCGACGACTAAATGCTATACACTGGGTCTTCGAAGCCGAAAACTTGAAGCCCGTAGATTTGGTCCAATCTTGCAATTTATTAATGACTAATTGTAAGGATCTTTCCGCTGTTGCCATACTTCTAGTAGCCACATATATGCAAAAATCGTCTACAAACAGGGAACAGTGGACCGGTGACTGTACGTTTGAAGTGACGCTGTTAATGGCAACGGCAAACAGCGTCACACTCAACACGCCACCCTGTGGTACACCATTCTATAGTTCGTAACGATCAGAATATATGCCTCCTAGACGTACACGTAAAGTCCTGTTATTCAAATAATTTTGTATAAAAGCAAGAATGTTACCTTGTATACCCCATGATTTCAATACGTTCAAAATTCCTCTTCTCCATGCCATGTCATATGCCTTCTCAAGGTCAAAGAAAACAGCTACCAGTGTTTGTCGTAAGAAGAAGGCATTCTGAATAGCTGATTCCAATAAAATCAATTGGTCAACTGATGAACGTCCTTGTCTGGAACCACACTGGACGTTAGTAAGAAGTTTGTTTGTTTCTAGATACCAGACAAGACGACGGTTTACCATCTTCTCCAGTAGTTTGCATAATCAGCTGGTCAGAGAGATGGGTATGTAACTACTGGGATTAGTTTTGTCCTTTCCTTGTTTTAGAAGAGGAATAATTGACGCTTTTAACCATGCATCGGGAAAACCGTGCTCCCCGAATATACGATTGTATATGCGAAGGAGAACTAGTTTTGCCGACTGTGGCAGATTTTTAATCATGGAGTATACAATATCATCCTGCATATCATCCAATATATTCAGCCTGGAGCTGAATCCTTCATTGACGAGAGAGCCGACTCTAGTTCATCGATAGAGAAATGGATATTAAAACACGAGTCTCCAGACAATCCAACGGTAAAAGGTAAGGCTTCCTGTTTACGTTTGTACACCTGGAAAGCGTCCTTGTATGCAGAAGATGAAGAATATTTTGAGAACGATAACGCTAGCACATTGTCAATTTCCTCACAGTCCGTGGTCATAACTCCATCCGGATGCCTTAATGAAATTAATGGCATCGGAACGGAAATGCCACAGACGGATTGTAATTTCTTCCATACTGTAGATGGAGCTGTAGTTCTTATAATAGTGCCAATGTACTGAGACCATGATTCTCGTTTAATTTGCCTAAATATTCTCCGTGATTTCGCACGGGAGATTTTATATTTTTCCAGGTTCTCATTCGTTGGATTTCTTTTGAACTGGTTCAAAGCTTTTCATCGTAAACGAAGGATTACAGAGCAATTATCATTCCACTACGGAACAGGTGGTCGCCGTGGTTTTGATGAGGTTTTCGGTATTGCCTTTCCGGCGGCATTCAAAATAGTTTTGATAATTGAATTTACGATGTCATCAATTGAAGCCACGTCTTCCACTTCCAGTGATTCTAGATCTTGTGAGAATTGTTCCCAGTTGGCTTTTTTCAAGATCCAACGGGGATGTCGATCACAACAGGGTGAGGAGTCATACAAAGAGATCTCAATGGGAGTATGATCGCTACTGTAAAGATCAGGCAATGCTGATTATGTTGGCCTTGTAGCCAGAGCAGGACTGCACAATGACAAGTCAACAGCTGTCCATCCGCCTGTAGACGCTGCTAAATGTGTCGGTATAACCATCATTTAGCAGGTATAAATCCAGTTCTGATCTGACACTCTCAACCAGATGCCCTCGTGAGTTGCATCCTGGTGAACCCCATGAAACATGGTGGGCATTAAAATCGCCCACTAATAAAATTGGAGAATGTAACTGGTTTATCAGGTCTATCAAGTCTCTCTGTTGCAGGTGGTCACATGGTGGAAGGTAGACAAAACAGAAAGTGAGTTTGTACGGAACAGCTGTTTGAATTGCTACTGCTTGTAAGAGAGTTATTAGGTTCAAAGAAACGGCGTCGACACAGTCACGGGCTAGAATGGCTACGCTACCTCTAGCTCGATTTTCTGTAACGAAGAACGATCTGTAAACTGAATACTCCTTTAGATGGAAATTGTGCGATTCATGGAGATGTGTCTCCTTGAATGTACATAGGGGACACATCCCTCACAATTAATTTGAGATCCTCAATGTGACTTCTAACTCCGTTAATGTTCCACTCAATCACGGATTGTTAATCAATAGCGAAACTAAATGTCTACTCATTATATATTATACTTGCAGTAACCTAGTGTAAAATATTATGTACATTCAAATTACAGTGAATAGGTACAAAATAAAAATTATTATTCTAGTTTTATAACTTAATTCTATAATAAAAAGTTATTTTATAATATAATCCTAATTAACAATATATTTACTGAAATCCTTAAATTAATTTCCTTCAAGGTGGCTTCGGTGAAGCCACTGAAGTAACATTACCTCTCTACGAATTAGGTTCTATCTATACAAAGGACGTCAGTCTAAGAGACTTTTAGTTCTATCCAGATTGAGTTATCTGTATTGTAAACTCCAACAAAAGGACAATGTAAGTAATCAATGATCATTATTTTCTACAGCGTGGTTCTGTTCATTCAAAAGTGTCGTTTTTCAAAAGTAACTTGACTGTTGAAATAAATTGTCTCTGACATTCTACTTTATTATTGTAATCATAAACATTTTAATCATATTTAGCTTCAGTTTTTTTACAGCTTTTCATTTATCAGAGAAAATCACAAATATGTTTTACTTTTAGGTTACCTTTACTTTGAATCATCAAATATCTAGGATCAAATTATTCCAAATACCAGTGGTTTTCTGGATTAACTTTGCTTACTTTCCTCTTTACGTATAACCTTGATATTACCTCGCCAATTTTGTAGATCCAATATAGCAGCTCCACAACGCTCAATAAACTGATACCCAGAAACAGATTCGCAACACCTCCTATAGACACTGAAAAAATAATGCTATACAATATATGTAAGTGATTTATTACTAAGCATGTGAATTAAATTATGTATTAGAATATGACTGACTAGGTTCTTACTTGCATTTTACGAGATATTAAACACACTTCGTGACAGAATCATTTCGTTTTGGTAAGAAAGAGTTGAGTTTATTTTAATTTTAAAAATAGAATTACTTATTTCATCTGTAAACAAGTTCATATGGTTATATAAAAAGGAAAACGAAAGAGCGAACAACACAAAATAATGTTATATCTTTTAACTAGTATCATTAAATAGCTTTCAATTGATTTACGGTTAAACAAAATAAAACCCAAGTATGTAGATTAAATAATCCTACATATAAAAGTTAAACTACATATAACTTTTTTATTTTATATAAAAATATAATATAGACTTCATAGGCACAAAGAGTGACATATAAATATAGATGTATAAAATATCTCAATTTAATTTTTTTTAAATATATATATATATATATATATATATATATATATATATATATATATATATATACACATCCCGCTATCAATATGGCAGCATTTCATTTTGCAACCATATGGCAGCCACTTGAAAGAGTGGACCAATCAGTATAAACATTTCACCAAGATAAGGGCAAAACATTTTAAGTATTTATTCAAGTATTCGTGTATCATAGGTGGTTTTGTGCCAATAAAACTAGAGAGCAGTTCAGGCGGTTTAGGCAATGGTAAATATACTTCTTTACTTCTAGATCTCTAAAGAATATAATATTATGTAAGGATATAGTTCTTCCCAATGTATATTGCATTGTAGCTAGGCATCAGGGTGAAAAACGATTTCGGTAAGCAATGTAATACATCAATTTTATTTATCCACAATATTTGATTTGACATAAGTTATTATAGGTAAAATTGTGTTTGAGTAAAGACCTATTTTTTCTAAAAGTTCTTCTTTACCTACATTCAATAAATTTTCCTGGTAGTCGTTGTTGCCAGGTTAAAAAATTTATTTAATTCCTCCCTTAGATATGTTCCTGAAGGATGACATTTCACCTTGATTGTGATGTTACTTTCATCAAGACACGTTGAATGCACCTGAAAATATATCTGATAACATTTAAGTATATTTTAATCTTCTTCTTTAACTCTAAAGTTACACTTGGACATTTACACTTGGGGTGTAAATGTAGCAGGCCTCCACGTGGTGCACCCTGGGTATCGCTAAATCTGCTACGACGAATCTCTGCCAAATCCTTCTAGATATGACCAAATCAATAGTATCAAGCAGCCATCGCTAAGCCAGCCCTTCTCAGGGCTTGAACGATGGGCTCCGCGTACTATTCTGGAACGCCGGTGGCCTTAATAACACAAAGTTCACAGAGTTCAAGACTCTCATTCATAAACTGGACGCAGATGTTTTCATTGTAGTTGAAGCTGGAGCCTCAACAGACTCTCCAGATTTTTTTCACACTATGAATTTTACCAATTTTATTTTACCTAGGTCTAGACAAGTGGCCTCAGGGATTGTTGTAGGTGTAAATAACAACGCAGCATGCAAATTTGAGGTGCTTCACAAGATGTGCGAAACCGACAAACATGAAGCCGTACTTATAGAAGTCTGGATAAACGGACACTACTACAAAATCATTGGGTTTATAACCCACCAACTAACAACTTAAATACAAGTCTCATAGAAATGTCATCCCGACACCGCAACTCCATTATACTAGGGGACTTCAATGCGCACTCCCCCCGATGGAACTACTCTGACCGCAATGCACCTGGCCACGCTATGGAGAATTTTATTGACAAAACACAACTGATCTATCTACAATCAGAACCCACCTTTCTATCATTTGGTGGAAGCACCAGTACACCTGACATGTGCCTGGTACATGCAAACCTGATAAGCAGATCTGACCTGAAACTGAGAGATGCTGTTGAGGGATGTGGTCATAGAGTCTTGTTTTTACAGGTGCGACCAAAAAATAATAATGCCCAAAAACTACGTCTTCCACGCTGGAATTTCAAAAGGGCAGACTGGACAGCTTTTGAACAAACATCAAATCAGCTTCTCACTCCTAGCATCATAAATGACAACCCTGACCAGTCCGTAGCGGCTTTTGAGAAGAACATTTTAGTTCACTCAAGCTGTGAAGAATGGTTTCCACAGAAGGCAGTCCACCCTGGCCGTACTAATTGATTTTAAAGCTGCATATGATAAAGTGTGGAAGCAATTGCTACTATCAAAACTAGCGAAACTGGGGGTGGTAAACAATATGATGAAGTGGATAAAAAATTTCCTAACCCAGCGCCTGATAAGGACGAGGTTCATGAGTGCTGTCTCCAATTTTAAAGTCCAAAAACAAGGTTTACCTCAGGGAGCCGTGCTCAGTTGTCTTCTCTTCAACACAATGATTAATGACCTCACCGCCGCCATTGAAAAGACACCTGGCACATCATACCTGCTGTATGCTGATGACATCATTGTGTGGAATACTACTAACAAGACTGACCACCTTGAAGGAACTATGAACCTAGTATTGGAAAACATTGGGCTATGGGCCGACTGCAATAAAATGACAGTTAATCCTGAGAAAACAATTTTTCAGTTTTTCACTCTCTCCAAGCCCCCAACCATTGAGCTCAAATATAAAAAGAGTTGCCTACCAGAGTCTAAATTGTCCAAATACTTAGGTGTTAATCTGGACACTAGACTCTCATGGAAAAATTACATAAAAGAGGTTGCTGAGCGCGCTAGCAAGCGAACAAATTTGTTAAAAAGACTAACTGGTACAAAGTGGGGTTGCACGCAGGACGTTCTCGCCACTGCTTATAAGACCTATGTCAGACCCTCCATGGAATACGCTTCAGAAGTTACGTCACTGGCGAGTCAACCGAATCTGCGAAAGTTAGATAAAATACAGAACAGTGCCCTCAGAATCATCGCCGGCGCAGCTTTCTCAACGACCATTTGTGCGATGGAAATGCAAACCTGCATAGAACCATTGCAAAAAAGGCGCGAAAAACTAACGCTTAAATTTTGGGAACGCTCAAGAAGAGTAAATCACCGATACTGGACTAACTATAGAAAGGCTGCACAGAGACTAAAAACCCAGCTAAGCCCACTAAAACACGCTGAAGAACTTAGAAGAAGCTATAGCATCGGTTAATCAAACCCAACCCCGCTCAAAACTTTCAACAAGCCGACTATTGCCATGCCTCTCAAAAGTTTGTCATTACTAAACTTTAAAACCCCCAAGCATCTTGCACTCCCAGAAGAACTAAAGATTTCTGCCCTTGAGACAATCCACACTTTATATCCTGAACCAGACTGGCTGCACATCTACACTGATGGATCTAAACTCAATCCTACTGGAGCTGGGACTGGAGCTTTCTCCAAGCTATTTGAAATCAGCCAGGGCGTTGGGGCAAACACAAGTAATTTTGATGGGGAAGTAACGGAAGTGCGACTAGCCGCAGAGGCTCTTGCTACGCATCACCCAGCAACGAACCACCAACGAGCTGTTTTCTTTATAAACTCCCAAGCCGCCATAATTGCAATAGCCGACAACTCTTCAACAGACTGTTCGAACATATTCCACTGCCGAGAAGCAATCTCACATCTTTTGCAAAATGAATGGTCAATTAGCCTTCAGTGGATCCCAAGTCACGTTGGCATCACAGGTAACGAAAGACCAGACGACCTTGCAAAAAATGGAACGCAGATGCAACAACCATATGCAGAAACCATATGCCTCACCTCTGCCAAACACCTTATTGATGCAATCCTTAAACGCTCAATTGAAAAAGATCATGAGGAAGCCAACAGGGGGAAACAGTGGGCATCACTTAGCAGTCGCGGTCCTTTGGTGCCCACAAGCGATAGAGCAACTGCCGTGGCTGACTTTCGACTTCTGACAGGACACGACTATCTCCAGGCCCACTTCTACCGTTTTGGCCTAGCGGAATCCGATACGTGTCCGCTCTGTCTCAATGGTATTATGAATGGGGACCACATTTCAACCTGTCCTGAACTGGACGACCAGCTGTCCAGAACCGGTCGTTACTGGGAGGCTCGACGCCGAATGGTTCAACAGCCAAGGGCGGGCATTGGATGAAGTAAGAAGGTAAAGTCTTTAACTCTATCTTTAACCGTATCCCTCCTGGTATCTACAATTTGATTTATTATTATTATTATTATTATGGTGAAAAAATTTACAAATATTTTGGCGAATATAGCTGAGGAACCAGTCTTCAAAAACTAGCTGTAAAAAGCGTTATGCAGAGTGACAGAATGAAATTAGTCACTATGATGGTATTTCTTGTTAAAAAAACAAGACGTAAAAGTTAATGACGGTTTTGTAGATTTTTTTTCACTTTAAAAAATCTATCCGTTCTTCGGTCGACATTTTTACAGTTAGTATCAGAATGATTTTAGTTCGTTCGGCTGTGTCTGATCTCAAGACAAAGTCTGCTAATACTCAATCATTTCTCAAAACTGTCTCTTTTGTTTATATATTTTACGAATCCTACCACTAGCAATACCTGTTAATAAATAACTCCTAATTACAAACTTAATATTTCAATTTGAATATTCTCTATTCTTCGTTTATAGAAAATTACTTCAGTTAAGCAACCCTAACCAAGAGCTTATAAAACGTTTTGTAGTCAATCTTTAGACGTTGATAATCATAAATATTTACTACCGATGATCACTGTAATTTTTCACTATACTTTAGATTTACTGATAATCTCGTTTTATTTTTATGGTAGGCGAACAAAAAGACTATCTACGATCAAAACATTGGGCGTCCTGATAAAAATTACAACGGGCATCGGCTTTTTTTTGGCTATAATTGCCGACACTTAGTATGGTATTTATATCGTATGGTATCCCCGCAAGCAAGAATCAGTAGAGTAGTCTTGAAGAGCCAAGCAACATTAATTTATGTATGTACTGTAATGAATAAAGTTCTACATACGTATTTTGTGCATTCCTAATTATAGTATTAGGGTTCATTAGAATTCCTGTTTTTTTCTAGTATACAGGAAGCTATTTCCGTGTAATCCAAGTTTTCGGTAATCCGTCGGTGTCTCGGTCCCATCTACCTCGAATTATCCATGCACTACTGTATTTGTTTCCGTACCAATGATCACCGTACTTGAAACAGTTTTCATGCAATTTTAAAGTGAGTGAAAATCCCATAGACATTAAAGTTACTCTTGGGACTAGAATATCGAGGATTAACATAATAGATTTATTACATTGCTTACCGAAAACGTTTTGATTCCTAGCTACACTGCAATATACATTAGGAAGAACTATATCCTGACATATAATCTTCAGAGATGTAGAAATTAAGAATTTTAAATATTTACCATTGCTTAAACCGCCTGAACTGCTCTCTAGTTTAATTAGCATATTAACATCTATGATATACGTATCCTTAAATAAGTACTTAAAATGTTTTGCTCTAATGGTCATAGAATGCGTGTATATATCCACGTGTTCTATCTTTGCTACAATATTTAAATTTTTCAAACTATTTTTGAGTATTTTGGATGAAAAGAATATATATAATGTTATTATTGATAAAAATTATGTTGTATGGCCTATAAATAACGTTAGTTCTTTAATACCTTGGTCATTCCCTTGGAAGAGTTGAGATATTATTGCCAAGTGTTTCATTAGAGTCCTCGATGTAAGTACTTCAGGAATTTGTAAACATGCTATTTAAGCATGATTTCGTGCACTTAATATGGTCTACGCCATATATTCACTAAAAGTTAATACCAATGTATTCAACTAACATATTAATAAAATAAATCATAGACTACCAGCGGCTAAAGTCGAGGATAGAAACAAATGGTTCCATCTTTATACGACCATTTTGACGTTGGGAGAATACCATAAATTTACGTTTACGCCGTATGTAAATGAGAGAAAGGGGTGGAAAAGATAGAATGCAGAAAGTAAGTTTTTCGGGCCTTCGTCCACGAGAGTACTTGTGGAGTGCGAGCCTTTATCTTTGTTTGGCTTGGACCTATGTTTGCTTACACCAGACAGCCTGATATCGTAATATAAATTGACAACACTCGCACAGATGTCATTTAGGTTTTTGTATACAATACAGAGATTAACGAAAGATGATTCAGTATTTATTAACTACTACTTCAACTACCGTCTTTCAATTTCTGTCACAATACTACTGCCGTTGTAGCTCACAGGCACGAAATGTCTAAGTGTGATTTATTGTGTGGTTTAACAATTTATCTTGCATTTACTTTATAAAAATTGCTTTTCAATATTCTGATTGCCTGTGACTAGTAGGGTAAACGTAGTTTTATGAGATCAGTTATATTTTATTAACTAATTGACAACTGTATTAAATAAAACCTACAGATTTTAGCGCAGTTTAGCTAAAAAGATTTATAATCGCACGATAATTAACATACACTAATTATTTCTTGTTCACTGATTTTAACTTATATATACAAGAACTTATATATTCTGGTTCACACTTAACTTTATATACAAGATATCATTTGACACATTATAAGCTTTATTTATGGAAACTGGCATTAGAAATAATAACTAAATTTTGGTAGCAGTATTTACACAGCGACTCAGAACATTCTAGACATATTGGCTGTACAAAGACATCTTACAAAGTGTAACTAGTCTTTCTATTTTTTGTTGATGGACAAATTCTACATTGTTTATAACAATTTATCTATACAAATAGACAAATTTGTAAATTTTTGGAGGTTGCAGTTTTTTGAAATCATTTTCATCGTCTGATGCACTTCGTTGAGATTCGGTATCATGATCTTTGCTCAATTACTTCACTCTGTTGCACAATTCCCCTATTCTCTTTGATGCCTTCTAAAAGTTGGTCATTAGAAACAGCAGCTGAATCACTGTCTTCTTCGGCTAACCCGCCGCTGATGATCAGGCACGTTGACGGTAGTTATTTTTTTAGCTTGGAATTTGTAGATATTGGCATAATAGGTTTTCTGGATATATAAGCTGATAAAGATAAGTCGATGAAATGATGTCGGTCAACAAATTCTCTTTGTCGTTTATTCTAAGTTGTATAAATGTTGAAAAATTACTTATTTATATATTTTTTTAATTTACTGTTGTAGTAGAATGTTTTTCATTAACGGATGGTTGAAAAGTCATTCCTCTGCCTCCCTAACGATACCATCCTTTTTAACAGTCAAAAGAAAATAACACGAAAAGAGAAGAAAATTAATTACCCGAATTAGAAAACAAACATAAATATTTAGATGTCTAAGTAAAATTGGAAAGAAAATATATGACAATTATGTAGACATTTTTTTAAAAATTAAATAAAAAATTTAATTTTTATAAAATTATCAATTTGCCACAAACGGTTAACTTTTTAAGCTGAATCTTTCAAGCATACAGTCTTTAAATTCTTAAAGCACATGGACAGGCTGCATTGAAACACTGCTCCAAGTTATAAAGATTAGTTTGACAGACATAACGTAAACAAACGTGCTAGAACTGCTATCGGAGTGCCGCCTGTTTATGTTTTCATATCACAAACATTTCTGTAAATAGTTGTAGTATGACTTCTGTCCAAGACAAGGTCGCGAACCCGACTCTTTCTTTAGGTTATGTTGCATTGTTGGAAATATACCAATTTCGGGCGATTTATTGTCAATGGAATATATAACCCAAATCACCCCTTGGTAACCCCGTACATCCACGACGAATTTTGATGACAATGGACTAGGACCTTCGAAAATCTTCGAATGCGCATTTTTGCGCAATATTTTAGATTCTGGCAAGTTTTACCTCAATTCACCCACAGCGACACCCACAGTTCCTTCCCGGATTGTGCATGACCAACTTCGGTGCTAGGATTAGACTCAGCATTATTAAAAACCCCAAGTGATCATTTTATAACGACCTCTTGGCCTCTGACCTTTTTACCCCAATTCTCTCTTTGCTACTCCCGTAGAGCCCACACTCGTCCAGCCCTGGTGTCTTTCGATGACGGTATTGAATTCAGCATCCTCAAAAGCCCTAAGGCCGTTATTTATCTGACAGTTTCACCCCAATTTATCCCTTTGGTACTTGTGTAGAACGGTCACAATACATGTCCGGCGACGGCATTCAATTCAGCCTCCTCAAAAACCAACGAGTGGTAAATTTCAAGTAAATGTTTTACTTTTTTACCCCAAATCATCCCTTTGGCACTCACGTAGAGTCACATACGTCAATCCCCGTTGACTTTCGATTACGCCATTGAATTCAGCACGCCCGTCTAGATGACGTCATTGAATTTAGCATCCTCAGAAAACCGGGAACAACTTTTTTCCCGCGATTCTTAGGCATCTGACATTTTGACCCTAATTCAACCCCTTTGGTGCATGGGTTTAGCCTCACCAGTACATCCCCGGAGACTTTCGATGACGGCATTGAATTCAGCATCCTCGCGATACTTAGGCGGATATTTTCCAGCGTTTTTTTGATTTCTGACATTTTCACCCCAATTCACCCCTTTGGTACTCGCGTGGAACCACATCAGTGCATCCCCGGCGACCCGGCCTTACCAAAAACCCCCGAGTGGATATTTTCTAGTTATTTTTTGACTTTTGACTTTTTTACCCCAATTCATCCCTTTGGTACTTACGTAAAGTCACATCCGGTCCATCCCCGCTGACTCTAGATAACGCAATTGAATTTAGCATCCTCAAACACCCCCGAACGGTCATTATCCCGCGATTCCTATGGATCTGACATTTTTACCCTAATTCAACCCCTTTGGTACATGGGTGTAGCCTCACCAGTACATCCCCGGTGACTTTCGATGACGCCATTGAATTCAGCATACTCAAAAACCCCCGAGTGGTCACTTTCCAGCGATTTTTTGTCCAATTTAAATATATACATTACGTAGTACGATTGATATCTATGTGGATGCCAGCAATGTTGCCAAGTTTGTGGCTGCCATAATGTTAGGGAATGGCTGAAATATACAGTAAATTTATATACAGAAAGCGACCATGCTGCCCTTGGCAGAAATGTTACGAACTTGTGATATATAAATCCCGTTCACTCTGCTATCAATACGAGTATCGTTTGGTTATTACAAATTATTTTTTAAAAATTCAGAACGACCATAGAACTTCCAAATACAGTATAGCTCCAATAAAACACTTCTTTTTACACTTATTGACATGATTTTTATTTCGATTATTGTCAAAGGGTGTTACATTATCATGGATTACTATGTGGCAGCCGCGGCTGCCAGTTTGAATGCAAAATGACCAACGTATGGTCTCTGTATTGTTAGCAGGCTGTATATATATATATATATATATATATATATATATATATATATATATATATATATATATATACAGCCTGCTAACAATACAGAGACCATACGTTGGTCATTTTGCATTCAAACTGGCAGCCGCGGCTGCCACATAGTAATCCATGATAATGTAACACCCTTTGACAATAATCGAAATAAAAATCATGTCAATAAGTGTAAAAAGAAGTGTTTTATTGGAGCTATACTGTATTTGGAAGTTCTATGGTCGTTCTGAATTTTTAAAAAATAATTTGTAATAACCAAACGATACTCGTATTGATAGCAGAGTGAACGGGATTTATATATCACAAGTTCGTAACATTTCTGCCAAGGGCAGCATGGTCGCTTTCTGTATATAAATTTACTGTATATTTCAGCCATTCCCTAACATTATGGCAGCCACAAACTTGGCAACATTGCTGGCATCCACATAGATATCAATCGTACTACGTAATGTATATATTTAAATTGGACAAAAAATCGCTGGAAAGTGACCACTCGGGGGTTTTTGAGTATGCTGAATTCAATGGCGTCATCGAAAGTCACCGGGGATGTACTGGTGAGGCTACACCCATGTACCAAAGGGGTTGAATTAGGGTAAAAATGTCAGATCCATAGGAATCGCGGGATAATGACCGTTCGGGGGTGTTTGAGGATGCTAAATTCAATTGCGTTATCTAGAGTCAGCGGGGATGGACCGGATGTGACTTTACGTAAGTACCAAAGGGATGAATTGGGGTAAAAAAGTCAAAAGTCAAAAAATAACTAGAAAATATCCACTCGGGGGTTTTTGGTAAGGCCGGGTCGCCGGGGATGCACTGATGTGGTTCCACGCGAGTACCAAAGGGGTGAATTGGGGTGAAAATGTCAGAAATCAAAAAAACGCTGGAAAATATCCGCCTAAGTATCGCGAGGATGCTGAATTCAATGCCGTCATCGAAAGTCTCCGGGGATGTACTGGTGAGGCTAAACCCATGCACCAAAGGGGTTGAATTAGGGTCAAAATGTCAGATGCCTAAGAATCGCGGGAAAAAAGTTGTTCCCGGTTTTCTGAGGATGCTAAATTCAATGACGTCATCTAGACGGGCGTGCTGAATTCAATGGCGTAATCGAAAGTCAACGGGGATTGACGTATGTGACTCTACGTGAGTGCCAAAGGGATGATTTGGGGTAAAAAAGTAAAACATTTACTTGAAATTTACCACTCGTTGGTTTTTGAGGAGGCTGAATTGAATGCCGTCGCCGGACATGTATTGTGACCGTTCTACACAAGTACCAAAGGGATAAATTGGGGTGAAACTGTCAGATAAATAACGGCCTTAGGGCTTTTGAGGATGCTGAATTCAATACCGTCATCGAAAGACACCAGGGCTGGACGAGTGTGGGCTCTACGGGAGTAGCAAAGAGAGAATTGGGGTAAAAAGGTCAGAGGCCAAGAGGTCGTTATAAAATGATCACTTGGGGTTTTTAATAATGCTGAGTCTAATCCTAGCACCGAAGTTGGTCATGCACAATCCGGGAAGGAACTGTGGGTGTCGCTGTGGGTGAATTGAGGTAAAACTTGCCAGAATCTAAAATATTGCGCAAAAATGCGCATTCGAAGATTTTCGAAGGTCCTAGTCCATTGTCATCAAAATTCGTCGTGGATGTACGGGGTTACCAAGGGGTGATTTGGGTTATATATTCCATTGACAATAAATCGCCCGAAATTGGTATATTTCCAACAATGCAACATAACCTAAAGAAAGAGTCGGGTTCGCGACCTTGTCTTGGACAGAAGTCATACTACAACTATTTACAGAAATGTTTGTGATATGAAAACATAAACAGGCGGCACTCCGATAGCAGTTCTAGCACGTTTGTTTACGTTATGTCTGTCAAACTAATCTTTATAACTTGGAGCAGTGTTTCAATGCAGCCTGTCCATGTGCTTTAAGAATTTAAAGACTGTATGCTTGAAAGATTCAGCTTAAAAAGTTAACCGTTTGTGGCAAATTGATAATTTTATAAAAATTAAATTTTTTATTTAATTTTTAAAAAAATGTCTACATAATTGTCATATATTTTCTTTCCAATTTTACTTAGACATCTAAATATTTATGTTTGTTTTCTAATTCGGGTAATTAATTTTCTTCTCTTTTCGTGTTATTTTCTTTTGACTGTTAAAAAGGATGGTATCGTTAGGGAGGCAGAGGAATGACTTTTCAACCATCCGTTAATGAAAAACATTCTACTACAACAGTAAATTAAAAAAATATATAAATAAGTAATTTTTCAACATTTATACAACTTAGAATAAACGACAAAGAGAATTTGTTGACCGACATCATTTCATCGACTTATCTTTATCAGCTTATATATCCAGAAAACCTATTATGCCAATATCTACAAATTCCAAGCTAAAAAAATAACTACCGTCAACGTGCCTGATCATCAGCGGCGGGTTAGCCGAAGAAGACAGTGATTCAGCTGCTGTTTCTAATGACCAACTTTTAGAAGGCATCAAAGAGAATAGGGGAATTGTGCAACAGAGTGAAGTAATTGAGCAAAGATCATGATACCGAATCTCAACGAAGTGCATCAGACGATGAAAATGATTTCAAAAAACTGCAACCTCCAAAAATTTACAAATTTGTCTATTTGTATAGATAAATTGTTATAAACAATGTAGAATTTGTCCATCAACAAAAAATAGAAAGACTAGTTACACTTTGTAAGATGTCTTTGTACAGCCAATATGTCTAGAATGTTCTGAGTCGCTGTGTAAATACTGCTACCAAAATTTAGTTATTATTTCTAATGCCAGTTTCCATAAATAAAGCTTATAATGTGTCAAATGATATCTTGTATATAAAGTTAAGTGTGAACCAGAATATATAAGTTCTTGTATATATAAGTTAAAATCAGTGAACAAGAAATAATTAGTGTATGTTAATTATCGTGCGATTATAAATCTTTTTAGCTAAACTGCGCTAAAATCTGTAGGTTTTATTTAATACAGTTGTCAATTAGTTAATAAAATATAACTGATCTCATAAAACTACGTTTACCCTACTAGTCACAGGCAATCAGAATATTGAAAAGCAATTTTTATAAAGTAAATGCAAGATAAATTGTTAAACCACACAATAAATCACACTTAGACATTTCGTGCCTGTGAGCTACAACGGCAGTAGTATTGTGACAGAAATTGAAAGACGGTAGTTGAAGTAGTAGTTAATAAATACTGAATCATCTTTCGTTAATCTCTGTATTGTATACAAAAACCTAAATGACATCTGTGCGAGTGTTGTCAATTTATATTACGATATCAGGCTGTCTGGTGTAAGCAAACATAGGTCCAAGCCAAACAAAGATAAAGGCTCGCACTCCACAAGTACTCTCGTGGACGAAGGCCCGAAAAACTTACTTTCTGCATTCTATCTTTTCCACCCCTTTCTCTCATTTACATACGGCGTAAACGTAAATTTATGGTATTCTCCCAACGTCAAAATGGTCGTATAAAGATGGAACCATTTGTTTCTATCCTCGACTTTAGCCGCTGGTAGTCTATGATTTATTTTATTAATATGTTAGTTGAATACATTGGTATTAACTTTTAGTGAATATATGGCGTAGACCATATTAAGTGCACGAAATCATGCTTAAATAGCATGTTTACAAATTCCTGAAGTACTTACATCGAGGACTCTAATGAAACACTTGGCAATAATATCTCAACTCTTCCAAGGGAATGACCAAGGTATTAAAGAACTAACGTTATTTATAGGCCATACAACATAATTTTTATCAATAATAACATTATATATATTCTTTTCATCCAAAATACTCAAAAATAGTTTGAAAAATTTAAATATTGTAGCAAAGATAGAACACGTGGATATATACACGCATTCTATGACCATTAGAGCAAAACATTTTAAGTACTTATTTAAGGATACGTATATCATAGATGTTAATATGCTAATTAAACTAGAGAGCAGTTCAGGCGGTTTAAGCAATGGTAAATATTTAAAATTCTTAATTTCTACATCTCTGAAGATTATATGTCAGGATATAGTTCTTCCTAATGTATATTGCAGTGTAGCTAGGAATCAAAACGTTTTCGGTAAGCAATGTAATAAATCTATTATGTTAATCCTCGATATTCTAGTCCCAAGAGTAACTTTAATGTCTATGGGATTTTCACTCACTTTAAAATTGCATGAAAACTGTTTCAAGTACGGTGATCATTGGTACGGAAACAAATACAGTAGTGCATGGATAATTCGAGGTAGATGGGACCGAGACACCGACGGATTACCGAAAACTTGGATTACACGGAAATAGCTTCCTGTATACTAGAAAAAAACAGGAATTCTAATGAACCCTAATACTATAATTAGGAATGCACAAAATACGTATGTAGAACTTTATTCATTACAGTACATACATAAATTAATGTTGCTTGGCTCTTCAAGACTACTCTACTGATTCTTGCTTGCGGGGATACCATACGATATAAATACCATACTAAGTGTCGGCAATTATAGCCAAAAAAAAGCCGATGCCCGTTGTAATTTTTATCAGGACGCCCAATGTTTTGATCGTAGATAGTCTTTTTGTTCGCCTACCATAAAAATAAAACGAGATTATCAGTAAATCTAAAGTATAGTGAAAAATTACAGTGATCATCGGTAGTAAATATTTATGATTATCAACGTCTAAAGATTGACTACAAAACGTTTTATAAGCTCTTGGTTAGGGTTGCTTAACTGAAGTAATTTTCTATAAACGAAGAATAGAGAATATTCAAATTGAAATATTAAGTTTGTAATTAGGAGTTATTTATTAACAGGTATTGCTAGTGGTAGGATTCGTAAAATATATAAACAAAAGAGACAGTTTTGAGAAATGATTGAGTATTAGCAGACTTTGTCTTGAGATCAGACACAGCCGAACGAACTAAAATCATTCTGATACTAACTGTAAAAATGTCGACCGAAGAACGGATAGATTTTTTAAAGTGAAAAAAAATCTACAAAACCGTCATTAACTTTTACGTCTTGTTTTTTTAACAAGAAATACCATCATAGTGACTAATTTCATTCTGTCACTCTGCATAACGCTTTTTACAGCTAGTTTTTGAAGACTGGTTCCTCAGCTATATTCGCCAAAATATTTGTAAATTTTTTCACCATAATAATAATAATAATAATAAATCAAATTGTAGATACCAGGAGGGATACGGTTAAAGATAGAGTTAAAGACTTTACCTTCTTACTTCATCCAATGCCCGCCCTTGGCTGTTGAACCATTCGGCGTCGAGCCTCCCAGTAACGACCGGTTCTGGACAGCTGGTCGTCCAGTTCAGGACAGGTTGAAATGTGGTCCCCATTCATAATACCATTGAGACAGAGCGGACACGTATCGGATTCCGCTAGGCCAAAACGGTAGAAGTGGGCCTGGAGATAGTCGTGTCCTGTCAGAAGTCGAAAGTCAGCCACGGCAGTTGCTCTATCGCTTGTGGGCACCAAAGGACCGCGACTGCTAAGTGATGCCCACTGTTTCCCCCTGTTGGCTTCCTCATGATCTTTTTCAATTGAGCGTTTAAGGATTGCATCAATAAGGTGTTTGGCAGAGGTGAGGCATATGGTTTCTGCATATGGTTGTTGCATCTGCGTTCCATTTTTTGCAAGGTCGTCTGGTCTTTCGTTACCTGTGATGCCAACGTGACTTGGGATCCACTGAAGGCTAATTGACCATTCATTTTGCAAAAGATGTGAGATTGCTTCTCGGCAGTGGAATATGTTCGAACAGTCTGTTGAAGAGTTGTCGGCTATTGCAATTATGGCGGCTTGGGAGTTTATAAAGAAAACAGCTCGTTGGTGGTTCGTTGCTGGGTGATGCGTAGCAAGAGCCTCTGCGGCTAGTCGCACTTCCGTTACTTCCCCATCAAAATTACTTGTGTTTGCCCCAACGCCCTGGCTGATTTCAAATAGCTTGGAGAAAGCTCCAGTCCCAGCTCCAGTAGGATTGAGTTTAGATCCATCAGTGTAGATGTGCAGCCAGTCTGGTTCAGGATATAAAGTGTGGATTGTCTCAAGGGCAGAAATCTTTAGTTCTTCTGGGAGTGCAAGATGCTTGGGGGTTTTAAAGTTTAGTAATGACAAACTTTTGAGAGGCATGGCAATAGTCGGCTTGTTGAAAGTTTTGAGCGGGGTTGGGTTTGATTAACCGATGCTATAGCTTCTTCTAAGTTCTTCAGCGTGTTTTAGTGGGCTTAGCTGGGTTTTTAGTCTCTGTGCAGCCTTTCTATAGTTAGTCCAGTATCGGTGATTTACTCTTCTTGAGCGTTCCCAAAATTTAAGCGTTAGTTTTTCGCGCCTTTTTTGCAATGGTTCTATGCAGGTTTGCATTTCCATCGCACAAATGGTCGTTGAGAAAGCTGCGCCGGCGATGATTCTGAGGGCACTGTTCTGTATTTTATCTAACTTTCGCAGATTCGGTTGACTCGCCAGTGACGTAACTTCTGAAGCGTATTCCATGGAGGGTCTGACATAGGTCTTATAAGCAGTGGCGAGAACGTCCTGCGTGCAACCCCACTTTGTACCAGTTAGTCTTTTTAACAAATTTGTTCGCTTGCTAGCGCGCTCAGCAACCTCTTTTATGTAATTTTTCCATGAGAGTCTAGTGTCCAGATTAACACCTAAGTATTTGGACAATTTAGACTCTGGTAGGCAACTCTTTTTATATTTGAGCTCAATGGTTGGGGGCTTGGAGAGAGTGAAAAACTGAAAAATTGTTTTCTCAGGATTAACTGTCATTTTATTGCAGTCGGCCCATAGCCCAATGTTTTCCAATACTAGGTTCATAGTTCCTTCAAGGTGGTCAGTCTTGTTAGTAGTATTCCACACAATGATGTCATCAGCATACAGCAGGTATGATGTGCCAGGTGTCTTTTCAATGGCGGCGGTGAGGTCATTAATCATTGTGTTGAAGAGAAGACAACTGTCTTCTCCCCGGTACATCCTCCTCTCACAGTACATCCCCGGTGACTTTCGATGACGCCATTGAATTCAGCATACTCAAAAACCCCCGAGTGGTCACTTTCCAGCGATTTTTTGTCCAATTTAAATATATACATTACGTAGTACGATTGA
This sequence comes from Prosapia bicincta, assembly GCA_036971475.1. Lineage (NCBI taxonomy): Eukaryota > Metazoa > Arthropoda > Insecta > Hemiptera > Cercopidae > Prosapia > Prosapia bicincta. The sequence continues at coordinate 47,488,603 of JBAIZL010000005.1, forward strand.
TATCTATGTGGATGCCAGCAATGTTGCCAAGTTTGTGGCTGCCATAATGTTAGGGAATGGCTGAAATATACAGTAAATTTATATACAGAAAGCGACCATGCTGCCCTTGGCAGAAATGTTACGAACTTGTGATATATAAATCCCGTTCACTCTGCTATCAATACGAGTATCGTTTGGTTATTACAAATTATTTTTTAAAAATTCAGAACGACCATAGAACTTCCAAATACAGTATAGCTCCAATAAAACACTTCTTTTTACACTTATTGACATGATTTTTATTTCGATTATTGTCAAAGGGTGTTACATTATCATGGATTACTATGTGGCAGCCGCGGCTGCCAGTTTGAATGCAAAATGACCAACGTATGGTCTCTGTATTGTTAGCAGGCTGTATATATATATATATATATATATATATATACAAACACTAAGAATAGCACTAAAATATAGTATAAAAAAACTTCTAAATAGCAAATATTAATTTAAGAAAATTATTTATATAATAGTGTATTTGAAACAACATAAATATCACTAAATAAACTTTACATAGAAATTTTCCATAACAACTATTTTATAATGCATCAAAACTAATAAGCAATAATAAAACTTATGCTACATAAGTAGCACATGTACTTTAATGGTTATTTATAACACTTACATATTTCACATAAAATATGTTTATTTTAATAACTTGTGTGTGTATTGTATTACTCATTCCTAGCAAGTGGATATGGCCAATATTTAAAATTAATGCGTTAAAAGGATATTCGGGTATTTGTTAATGAGTAATGAAGCTCTAATTGAAATGAGAGTTTGGGTTAACTATTGAATAATGAACAAGGAAGCTTAAATTGATTTTAAATTTTATTATTTGCTGTCACTTATTTAATGGTATCACTATATTATTATTTAAAATAATAAGAAATAATGGATTTTGTATATTATATTGTTAGTAGAATATGTTTATGTAGTATTTTGAGATAAAATTCGGTTAATTTTAAAACAAAATATGAACTTGTTGCTCAAGTGTAATTTGATGAATCTACTACACTTTATTTAAAAATGTGTAGACTAATATAAATGGCAACATGACCTCCAAAAGCGTTTAATAGAACAATATATTTGTTGTATTTATGAATGTTTACGTCAATAAACGAGTAAAACTTAAAAGTACAGCATTTACGAAAACTATTCTGTTATGCGTAAATTTAAGCAAAACATTGTAATTGTAGTTAAAATCTCCTATTATATATGAATTTAAAAATAATCTCATAATTGATACGGGTAGATAGATATATTATGGAATGTCATTTAATACTGTTTGCTTCCTTCTCTTCTTTGATAGGGGCTCATATCATAAAACCATTATGTTTTACTTCTTTAATTTCCTGGCATAAATGTTTCTATTATACGTTATTATGTAGTCAGTCAGTCAATCAGCACAACAGTGTTTGTGTATAAAGGTTTTACTGCCCTATAGAAACGTAACAACGCCTAACAAAACCATATTTATAACTATAGTTTATAAGTACTTCTATAGTTTAATTTTACTAGAATTTATTTCTTAATACATTCATTTATTCAATATTTACGTAATTAATTTTATTTTTAATCTCAGATTATTCAATAGTCTGTCGTTTAAATTTTGTAAATATTGACAAATACATTACAATAATTATTAAATATTTGACATTATATACTAAAGCTCAAATTAATTTCTCAATTTATTGAAAAACGTGTTTAGAAATGATTTAAAAATAACGTAATTATGTTGTTTCTTCCTCTAAGTAAGAGAGAAATAGCAGGTGTATAAAATAATATGCTGTAATCGGAGACAACTTTACAACTTAGGGCCTACTCCGTGTAGACGTTTAGGCTCATTACCTAATTCGTGACTGGTCAGCCGATCTAACATTCAAAAGAAAACTGTGTGAAGAGGATCAATAGACGTTTACATTTCAGAAATGATAATTATTTTAGTTCTCCTCACAACGAAAATTATTCTTTGGTTTTTTTAAGATAAAAATTGTAAAATGTAAATTAAAGTACTTACTCTGCATTTAACATATATATGAGCTTCCTAATAAACATATATATGTTAACGTCAAAAATATTACTTTGAAACGTTGGTACAGTTTTTTACAAATTAGGAATATTAAATATTAATTTACTTCAAACGTCATTCTATAGGTGGGATATAAATAGTAACCAATTATTAGTTATATTTCAATAATATAAACAAACCTAATAAATCATTCCAACCAAATTCTATGTATCTTTGATACCTCACGAAACCGGTGTTCTCGTAGAAAATGTCAACATATGCGTAGCCCAGTTCCGGCTCCGGGTCCCGGTTCTTGCTCCGATCCAGTTTCACATCAAACACAGTGTCGTGGCACGTTGGCATGCATTGGCAGCTCATCGATTCCATCAGTTCCCTTTCAGTTATTCCCGGAGTGCCCGAAGGCGGTCGGTACGACTTGAACTTTGCTGGCAAATAAAAGTAACACTATTTTATAAAATAAATAACAGTGCTCTTTAGAATAGAAGCTAGGCGTTCTTTAAACATTTGAAAAGTACGTCTACTTCCTCTAAAAAGTTGAAACGTATTCTTCTTATATGTGGACATTTTATAAACTTGAAAATACTAGAATCTCAATAATAATTACTATAATTAGTAAAAAAAGCAACTTAGAAATTAAGACTAAACCACATTAAAAATTAATTCAGTAAAAACGTTTTTTCTCATTCCAACCTAAAACTAATGACATTTAATACAAGGACAATTCTATATTTAATGAACCGATTTTTTTTTTTATTAGATAAAATGTTAGTTTACATTTATTTACGAATTTGATGAGTATTTCAAAGTTCTTTAAGTTAATTTAAAGTTTAAAATATATTTCAAATGTAGAAGATAGCCAATTTGTTACTCACCAGTTAAATTTTATTTCTAAAAAGCGAAAAGTTTAAACATAAACTATAACTAGAATAATAATAGTTGATAAGAGTAAAAATGAGTTTATATATTTTGAACTCCTACCTGAGTATTTTTCTAGACAAAGCAAGTGTCGAATACCACAGGTCGGGTAAAAATCTCCTGAAGGAAAGAATAAAAAAACATTTCTGTATAATCATATTTGCCTTGCAAATTTGAATTATAATAATATTTTTTCTTACTTTTTCTAAAAATGTGAAACTAATTAAAACCTATATGGAATATCGATCTTATTTTTATTATTCAAAACACTAACGAACACATCCGCAAAGAATGGAATAAATAAGTTTCTAAATATATTTAAAATATTTACTTCGATAAACAATTTAGTAATACTAAAAGCAAGAAAACTAATGTTAATGCTCGTAATAAATATTAACAGGAAATGTACTTCATATCCGGAATAATTTCCATAGTGATGAATGAAGTTAGAATAAAAATGTATAGATTTGATCTGGAGTAACAAATACCTGACCTTAACCATAGAGTAACTTAGTAATTTAGAGAAATTTTAAACAATATTTTAGAAAACCATAAAGTACAAAAATAAACTGAAAATAAATTACTAAAAAAATTCGGGTAAACCTATTTTACCTATACTTGTTTTTAGATTAACCAAAACCCTATTTGCTTGACTGACTTTCAAGAAATGGAAATATAATTATTTTTGTTACTGTAATAGTAAGAAACAGAAACATTTTACAAGAAACAACAAAAGTAATATACAACTTTAAATATACAGGCTTGGTTCAATAAGTATCGGGACTGGTTGGCTGTATCCTCAACGGAGCGGTGAAGGGGTCTTTAACCGGTCGGCCCAGGTAGAGGGGCTCCCCACCACTCAGGCGATCACTAATTCAGTCGCCTCAAGGCATGGGTTGAGATAAGGGATGGTTTTTAGTGATGTGTGATTTTTTATATCATCGCGCTAGCATTGATCAGACTATCGAACAACGCTACGCTGTGAAGGTTTGCTTTAAACTCGGGAAATCCGCGTCCGAGACACTTGAACTCATAAACAGGTTTATGAGGATAATGTCTTAAGCCACACAAGAGTTTTTCAGTGGCACAGAATGTTTAAGGAAAGCCGGGAGCTCGTCGAAGAGTCTTTTTTTGGACTCCGGCAGGTGTTTAACCATATCCTTATTAGTGGGGAGGCCGGCCATTCAGTCGGAATCCACTTCACAGTGGATCTGGCGATGAGGAAGTTGGTGCGGAAAGTTTTGAGCGAGGGACAAAAATTGTCGCAGGTGGAAATTTCGCAAGAAATTTTGGACTGCATCCAGGAAAATAAAAATTGTCTCGACCGGCGATGAATAGTGGGTGTTACAGTACGACCCGGAAACAAAACGTCAAAGTTCGAAATGACACACGCAGGTGTCCCCGCGTCCGACAAAAGGTCGTATGTGAAAATAAAAAATTAAAATCATGCTGATTGTTTTTTCCACTGGCTTGGGATTGTTAACAAGAAGTTACTGCTACTATTTATTAGCAGGGTCTTTGTATGTTATCCCTCTGAGGATGGTTACTTCGTAACTGAAATGTATATAAGGGTAAAATAAAGAAAATTTGTGGTTAAGAGGTTTTTGTGTATTTATTATTTATTATTAAGAAGTTACTGGATGACCGTAAATGCTGTATCTTACGTAATATCGTAACTCGCGTGGGACCAGACATTGCGAAGAATTGGAAACCTCACTATGACAACGCGCCTTGCCACGGTGAGATTGTCGTGCGGCAGCTGCTGGCGAAATTCGGCGGGACAACATTACCCCAACCTTCCTAAAAGCCGGACTTGAATCCACCAGACGTTTTCTTGTTTCCTTGAGCGAAAAGGTGTTCCCACACAATCAACATGTATTCTCCAAACATCTCACAAGTATGCTAAATTATTTTATAACGATTGTAACACCAAATAAACACTATATTATTAATCAGATTTGGAAAATTAAAATTTACAAAACTTCAAAATAGGCCCAATATAATATTAGGTATAGAGAGTTTAAATATAAATTTAGTTTAACAATATTTAAACGAATTAGGATCAACGTTATAACAACTGGCTGCAGAACGACTAATTTATTTTCTCAATAGTTTCAATGACAATTTTACACCCATCAGTGAGTTAGTCATCATCTACTGATAATAATAGTTTAAAATATGTTTAGGTAAACACACTGGCGATAACGTTGTCATTGAAATGTCAATGAGAAAATAAATCATTCCTTTTGAGTTGGTGCTCGCTATTTTATTATATAGATATAATTGTATATTTGAAACTCACTGAAACCAAATATTGGCAACGATTTATGCTTCATGTAAATGGTTTATGCAACAGTATAAAACATACTATAAATGATTATTTAATGATTCGATTTCTAAAATGTACTTCACCCGAATAATAGACTACTTTTCTATTTCTATCGCTAAGTTGTGATATTCATTACTAAGTACTGATATTCATACTTCTTTGCCTCTAATTATTTTCCTCAGAACCTACTTAAATAAATGTTACGGTAACAGGACTTTCTCTTGACAAACCTTTTAAAGGTTTATCGCATGTTTCAAAATTTCTCATAAATAACACACAATATAGAACACCTTTTTTTATAATTGTCTTTATAGTGGTTATATGTAACTTGGAGTATTTGATAAGTCTATTCTGCTTTTGACTACGCGAGAGGATAGACCATCAAAGGAGACATTTCTCTTGGTAAATACTATATAGTTTGTTTTCTTCTTACATGCAGAAACAATAATTTTTGAATCCTAGTTTCACAGGTTTTTATTTAGTAGTTGTATGCTCTGATAGCTGAATACCTGGTTGTAACCATTAGTTTCGTTTATATCTAAAATATTCATGGTCTCTATGTTAATAAATAGGGCTGCAGCTACTTAAAATCATCACTTTATTGAAGGAATATTATTTTGTAATAACAGTCTTAATATAGTTACAAAAAGACTTGCTTAATTTAAGCGATTAGAAACCCCAAAGTTTGAGTAATTAACTTTAATAATCTGATATAAATGTTACGAGCAAGTTACACAATCATTTTACACATTTACGGTTTAGTTTCGTTGCTAGTTTTTTTATAGTGATAAAACTCACTTATAAACTTACTTGGAGTTGCAAAGAAATATATTTTACATTTGCACATCAGTGCAATGTAGTTAAGCCTGCATTCAATGAGGCAGGAACTGTCCGTGTAAACATGGTGGATCTTGAGCGGTTGTTCATCGGGGAAGATGCAGCCACGTGTAGCTGTATCCAACCCTCGGAGGCTATCACTGCTCATGGTAATCTCCGGGCTTATGGCGAGGCTGAGCTGGGCCCCACGTGTGTTTGACATGAACGTTCCCGTTCCGGCGTCGGGGAACTCGTATGAGTTGTGCACCATTATCTGAGGCAGAACAGACATTTTAGGACACAGACACATATGTTATACGTACAGCACTCGGTAAGACTACTGACCGTTATGCCATTGATGTCCCTTTGACCAGTAGGTCCTATATTCTCATAGGGGTCGCTGGGTCTCAGATATAGTTCCAGACCAGACCCGGTGCCCATGCCTGTATTCCGTCGCAAAACGCATCCCTTCGTAGTTATTCCATTATCTTCTAACACGCCTTCGTTTTCTAACACTTCTCTTAAGGAACTAAAATAACGAAATAGTAAATAGAATGTTTAAGGCTATTGAACTTATTGGTTTTTTACAAAAAAAGTAAAATAGTTAAACACTAAACTAAATTAAAAATGTTTTTCTTACAGGGCATAGTTAAATGAATTATTTTACAATTTCCAAAAAGAAATACTAAGTATGTAAGCAACTTTCTGGTGATTATTTAAAGTTATTTTTAATAAGAGTTTTAGGTTTTTTACAAAAAAAAATTCTTAATAGCTTTAGAGTTCTACAGTAACTAAATATTATACTAGTTTAAAACGAAAATAAATAATATTGATGAACAACCCTTATAATGATGATACTACCTTTATAATGACTATAGCAACCTGTACAACATACAAGTTTTACATAGGGAAAATGAAAAAATTGTAAACACAAAAAAAAGGTAAAGAGTTCTGTCTCTGAATAATATCCACAGATGTCTAACAGTAATGTATGTTAGTTAAAAGATAGATGTATAGGAAGATGAGCAAGACTGCATGGCGTAATGAGTGGAACATTAACATCAAGGTCCTGAGTTCGACCCCTGTTAGCCTCAAATAATTTTTTTTTTCAGTTTCAAGAAAATCTTTGACTCTTGAATCTATGATTAAATCGTTTCAATGTTGTGGACGAATGTGTTTAATTTTTAAATCTATATATTAAGGAGCTTTCCTAACTTTAACCTAAACCTGTACTCACCAATTAGTCGTAAATGTTTGAAGGAATAAAATTTGTTTTTGGTAAATGATACTTCTTACTGTCCATTTTGTTTCGGCCTTCGTTATTCAGGGTTAATAATAAGTGACAATATTTCAAACAGTGTTCTTTTAAATATTCAGTATTTTTTACTTAACTTTGAAATGCATTTGGTATGTACAGAGCTACTGTCATCGACACAAATAATAATATATCAAATTTATAAGAAAATTCCGGGGACTATGTTATTCCTAAGTTATATATAATTTTCTACGTAACTCTATTTACTGGTTTGAATAAGCAAACAATATCATAAAACATCTGATCAAACTACTTGTGCAAAATAAATTTAATTATAAAAATAAATATAAAAAAAGTATTATTTTAACATATTATGCAAGATTTAAAATTTTAAAAGCTTAATAGTGTTTTTATATTTCTTACCAGTGACTGGTATTTTCAGAAGTGAGAGAATTAAATGAATAACAATAGCCTTCTTCAGTGTGTTGGACGTTAAATATTCTACAACAGTTCATATACTGCCCGTGCCAATAACATTTTCTAAACACTTCCCAACATTTTGGCATAGTCTGTAACAAACGAAATGAAATTAATGGTAGTTTTTTTAATATAAGTTATTTCTGTACTTCGTTTCTTACGATCGTTATCTATTGAGGACTGTTTAATCGTGTTTGCTAAGTAATACTGAAAAAATAATGTGTAATTTTTAGAGCAACATAATTTTAAAATAATTTTTGAAAACATGATTAGAAGTCAGTATTGTTTTGTAAATAATATAGATAGTAGCTTATTAAGTGTAAGTGGTTGTTTATTTTCTCTATATGTTTCCCAATAAAATAAAATAAACCGGAATGTTCTTTATGTAGTTCCAATCTGTTACACAGGAACAGGACGCCGCAGGGCTACTCACTAATTTGTTACTGTTTATTTTCTCTATATGTTTCCCAATAAAATAAAATAAACCGGGATGTTCTTTATGTAGTTCCAATCTGTTACACACGAGCAGTACGCCGCAGGGCTACTCACTAATTTGTTACTGTTTATTTTCTCTATATGTTTCCCAATAAAATAAAATAAACCGGAATGTTCTTTATGTAGTTCCAATCTGTTACACAGGAGCAGTACGCCGCAGAGCTTCTCACTAATTTGTTACTGTTTATTTTCTCTATATGTTTCCCAATAAAATAAAATAAACGGGAATGTTCTTTATGTAGTTCCAATCTGTTACACAGGAGCAGTATGCCGCAGGGCTACTCACTAATTTGTTACTGTTTATTTTCTCTATATCTTTCCCAATAAAATAAAATAAACCGGAATGTTCTTTATGTAGTTCCAATCTGTTACACAGGAGCAGTACGCCGCAGGGCTACTCACTAATTTGTTACTGTTTATTTTCTCTATATGTTTCCCAATAAAATAAAATAAACCGGAATGTTCTTTATGTAGTTCCAATCTGTTACACAGGAGCAGTACGCCGCAGAGCTACTAACTAATTTGTTACTGTTTATTTTCTCTATATGTTTCCCAATAAAATAAAATAAACCGTAATGTTCTTTATGTAGTTCCAATCTGTTACACACGAGCAGTACGCCGCAGAGCTACTAACTAATTTGTTACTGTTTAATTTCTCTATATGTTTCCCAATAAAATAAAATAAACCGGAATGTTCTTTATGTAGTTCCAATCTGTTACACAGGAACAGGACGCCGCAGGGCTACTCACTAATTTGTTACTGTTTATTTTCTCTATATGTTTCCCAATAAAATAAAATAAACCGGAATGTTCTTTATGTAGTTCCAATCTGTTACACAGGAGCAGTACGCCGCAGGGCTACTCACTAATTTGTTAATGTTTATTTTCTCTATATGTTTCCCAATAAAATAAAATAAACCGGAATGTTCTTTATGTAGTTCCAATCTGTTACACAGGAGCAGTACGCCGCAGAGCTACTAACTAATTTGTTACTGTTTATTTTCTCTATATGTTTCCCAATAAAATAAAATAAACCGTTATGTTCTTTATGTAGTTCCAATCTGTTACACACGAGCAGTACGCCGCAGAGCTTCTCACTAATTTGTTACTGTTTATTTTCTCTATATGTTTCCCAATAAAATAAAATAAACGGGAATGTTCTTTATGTAGTTCCAATCTGTTACACAGGAGCAGTATGCCGCAGGGCTACTCACTAATTTGTTACTGTTTATTTTCTCTATATCTTTCCCAATAAAATAAAATAAACCGGAATGTTCTTTATGTAGTTCCAATCTGTTACACAGGAGCAGTACGCCGCAGGGCTACTCACTAATTTGTTACTGTTTATTTTCTCTATATGTTTCCCAATAAAATAAAATAAACCGGAATGTTCTTTATGTAGTTCCAATCTGTTACACAGGAGCAGTACGCCGCAGAGCTTCTCACTAATTTGTTACTGTTTATTTTCTCTATATGTTTCCCAATAAAATAAAATAAACGGGAATGTTCTTTATGTAGTTCCAATCTGTTACACAGGAGCAGTACGCCGCAGAGCTACTAACTAATTTGTTACTGTTTATTTTCGCTATATGTTTCCCAATAAAATAAAATAAACCGGAATGTTCTTTATGTAGTTCCAATCTGTTACACAGGAACAGGACGCCGCAGGGCTACTCACTAATTTGTTACTGTTTATTTTCTCTATATGTTTCCCAATAAAATAAAATAAACCGGAATGTTCTTTATGTAGTTCCAATCTGTTACACAGGAGCAGTACGCCGCAGGGCTACTCACTAATTTGTTAATGTTTATTTTCTCTATATGTTTCCCAATAAAATAAAATAAACCGGAATGTTCTTTATGTAGTTCCAATCTGTTACACAGGAGCAGTACGCCGCAGAGCTACTAACTAATTTGTTACTGTTTATTTTCTCTATATGTTTCCCAATAAAATAAAATAAACCGTTTTGTTCTTTATGTAGTTCCAATCTGTTACACACGAGCAGTACGCCGCAGAGCTACTAACTAATTTGTTACTGTTTATTTTCTCTATATGTTTCCCAATAAAATAAAATAAACCGGAATGTTCTTTATGTAGTTCCAATCTGTTACACTGGAGCAGTACGCCGCAGGGCTACTCACTAATTTGTTAATGTTTATTTTCTCTATATGTTTCCCAATAAAATAAAATAAACCGGAATGTTCTTTATGTAGTTCCAATCTGTTACACAGGAGCAGTACGCCGCAGAGCTACTAACTAATTTGTTACTGTTTATTTTCTCTATATGTTTCCCAATAAAATAAAATAAACCGTAATGTTCTTTATGTAGTTCCAATGTGTTACACAGGAGCAGTACGCCGCAGAGCTACTAACTAATTTGTTAATGTTTATTTTCTCTATATGTTTCCCAATAAAATAAAATAAACCGTAATGTTCTTTATGTAGTTCCAATCTGTTACACAGGAGCAGTACGCCGCAGGGCTACTAATTAATTTGTTAATGTTTATTTTCTCTATATGTTTCCCAATAAAATAAAATAAACCGTAATGTTCTTTATGTAGCTCCAATCTGTTACACAGGAGCAGTACGCCGCAGAGCTACTAACTAATTTGTTAATGTTTATTTTCTCTATATGTTTCCCAATAAATTAAAATAAACCGGAATGTTCTTTATGTAGTTCCAAACTGTTACACAGGAGCAGGACGCCGCAGGGCTACTAACTAATTTGTTACTGTTTATTTTTTTTTAGTTCGGAACACAATCTACTTAGTTAACATATATGTGAAGAACACGAAAACAGGCCTAACAAAAGTTCCTATATGAACTGTTAAAATATAAGTCTTTTGAATCTGGTAAACAATATAAAGTCGGGTAACTCAGATACTCGTAAAGCGTGTTATACGAGTAGTATTTGGTTAATTGAACATTAATTTACTACGTCAACAATGTAATTAAATGTATTATTAAGCTTGAAAATTCATCTCGTGAACTCTCTGTATAGATTACATTTTTTAAAAATATTTATGGAATATTATTTTTTTTAAACTATTTTTATTTTCATTACATTTTTACCTTATTTAACCATATATATCGGTCCCTGTTTTGGTCCATGCTTTCAGGTCTGTGTTAGTGAGTCCGAGTGCGCTAATCTAGTTTTATAATGAATGAATTTTAATTGATATTCCAGAACATTTTAATGTAGCATTATTTATTGTAAAAATTCAAATTGTTACAGTTTTATTTATCTTAATAGATGTAAATAGAAATATTTTAAAGCTATTATTGGAGTCGGATTTTACCAAAACAAACAGTGAAAGGTTCTACAGACCTTGCGCTATGAATTCGAACTGTTTTGTCAAACCTTTATCTTAAGTTTTTTAGAAATATTGATTACTCCAGGCAATTGTTATTACCGTTAACTATTTGTAAATTTATTATCGTTCATTATTCCTTCTATACAGAGTCCATGGGTCGGAGAATGTTATTATCCAAAATGACTTTTGGAGGGTTAATTCTAAATTCTAGGTTAGGGAATAGTTTCCGAAATTACCCTTCCTACTAGGAGTGGTAGATCACGTGATTAAAGAGGTATCGTCAAGCTTTTAGCGTCAAGTAGAATAAGAATGGTGATTTACGGATCTCAGTGTTAAAATATTTTCAAAAAATAAAAATGATGTATATATATTTTTTCCTTGTGTATGTGTGTATGTATAATGTTTATTGTGTATAATTACATTCATGTTTATTGGAAATCAGTTAATGATTTTTCTGATATTTCATATTGCATTTAAATTAACACTGAGCTTTCACCGCAGATTTTTTGTACGTTCAAATCGTAGGGAGGGAGTGGTGGTTACTCGTCTTCGCATCGGTCACTCTTTCTTAACGCATGGATGGTTGATTCGACGAGAAGATCCACCACTATGTCAATTTTGTGGAGGTACCATAACAGCACATTCTGCTTGACTATGATGCAAGCACATTCTGCTTGTCTGTGATGAGTTGACCGATGTGTATTTACGTTACGATCTTTGAGGAAGTTTAAAGGTGGTTTTAAGGGACGATGTCACGAAGATGGCACCTGAATGTATATAACGATATTTAAAATCTGTATAATTTAAGTTTTATTTTGTTTAGTTTTAGATAATTAAAATTAGTTTCAATCTTTGGTTTTATTTTGTTTGATTAAATATGTTCGTCTTATTTAAAATTTACTTTTGAAATAACATTTTAGACAGACGATAATAAACTTGATTGATCTTTCGCCTGGAAAAAAAATTCATAAAGACTGATTTTGCTCTCAAAAGGAAGTATTTAATGAGGTATGTTTCGCTTATGTAATTAGCGTTTCAAGGACTAATAATTACATATCAGAAATAAGAAATGTTACTAATAAGTGACACACAGATTTTGTGAGCGTGTGTATGTCTATAGGAAAAATATAGATATTTCATACCAAAATACTGTATTGGTACAAATATACGTTCGTGTGCGACATAATTCTCCTAATTTTCACTAGAATGCAGTACTTACCGAGCCGATACTGTAGATGAAATTCTAAGAAAAAAAATTTAACACTACAACTTCTTCTAAAAAGAATAAATTTTAAAACCTACTTAAATGACATAAAGTTTTCTACTGCACTAGACAGTCAAAATATTGGTCTCAGAGACAATGATATTTGTAATGCCAAGTCTCATCTGCGAAAATCTAAGCAGATTGCTCCAGGCAATTGTTATCACCATTAATGATTTGTAAAGTTATTCTCCTATACAGAGTCCATGGTTCGGAGAAGCTTATTATTCAAAATGACGCTTGGAGTGTTAATTCTAAATTCTAGTTTAGGGAATAGTTTCCGAAATTAACCTACCTACTACGAGTGGTAGATCACGTGATTAAAGAGATATATCATCAAGATCTTAGCGTAAACTAGAATAAGATGGCGATTTAGAGATCTCAATATTATAATATTCTCAAATAAACTTTGTTTATTTTTTTGTGTGTATGAATTATGTTTATTGTGTATATTTACGTGCATATTTATTGGAAATCAGTTAATAATTTTTCTAAAGTTTCATGTTCAATTTAAATTATCACTGAGTTTGTACCGTAGATTTTTAGTCGTTCGAATCGTAGGGAGGCAGTTGTGGTTACTGGTCTTCGGATCGGTACTCTTCAAACACAAGGATGGTTGATGCGACATGAGGTTCCATCACTATGCCAGTTTTGTGGAGGTACCATCACAGTCAAGCATATTCTGCTTGACTGTGATGAGTTGACCGATGTGTATTTACGTTACGATCTTCGAGGAAGTTTAAAGGTGGTTTTAAGTGACGATGTCACGGCTATCGACGTGTTATCGCTTTCGTACGCCACCTGAATCTATATTATGATATTTAAAATATGTAGAATTTGATTTCTATTTTGTTTAGTTTTAGATAATTAAAATTAGTTTTAACAATTTATTTTATCTTGTTTGATTATATTTATTCGTCTTATTCTAATTATACTTTTGATATTATTTTTTATAAAAGGGATTATACCCTTGATTGGTTTTTCGCATGGAAAAAAATTGATGAAGACTGATTTTGCTCTCTCGAAAGGAAGTATTTAATGAGGTATGTTTCACTTGATTAACTAGCGTTACAAAGACTATTAATTACATATCAGAAATAAGAAATTTTAATAATAAGTGAGTCAATAATAGCTCTTAATTAAAAAAAAGAGAACACAGACTTTGTGAGTGTGTGTATGTCTATAAAAACAATATACATATTTTAAACCAAAATACTGTATTGGTACCAATAAATGTTCGTGTGCAACATAATTCTCATTATTGTCACTAGAATGCAGTACTTACCAAGGCGATACTGTAGATGAAATTATTAGAAAAAAATGTAACACTACAACTTCTAAAATGGATATATTTTAAATCGTACTTAAATGACAAAAAGGTTTCTACTGGACTAGACAGTCAAAATATTGGTCTCAAAGATAATAATGATGACTGCTCTATACGAGTGGAAAATGTTTGTCACTGTAAGATCCTTTAGAAAGGATTCTAAAACTAATAGAAAGTTCTTGTAAATAGACATAATAAAAAGGTTTGAAAAATCACTGAACATGATCCCAGTCAAAATCCAAAACAAATATTTTAAAATTTTACTGTCAGTATCCTCCAACTGCTCAGAAACTCTAAGAAATAATCCCCTTGTTTAACGCAAAGTGTTTTTTTTTATTACTATTATATTATTCGACCCTTTTTGAAATATGAGTATCTCTAAAAGAAATGTAAAATAAAATATTTTTGATAACAATAAGACACCAACTAATAGTATCACTCGTTCTATTTTAGGATTTGTGAATAAACATTCCGCCAGCAATCAACTATTACACTGTAACATAGTAAAACATTATTCGCTGGAATGAACTAAAGGCTACATATTTTAAAAATATTTAGAACACATGCGTATTTTGGTTATGGTGAAGTAATTCATGGTAAGAGAAAATTCAAGAACTTAAAAGTCAATAATCCAACCATTTATGAGGTAGTGCTGGCATCTAATGGATCAAAACAGAACTACTTTCTAATATTGATAAAAGTAGGATAATATTAAGAATTCACGATATGAATGGTGCTACCATCTCCTAAATTCCAATAGAAAGTATATTAATAAATTTATCTTGTTAGTGGTAAAATTATAGATACAAATACAAACTAATTTCACTCTGAAAAACAACAATTTTGGTCATGTATAGTCTAAGTGTGCACAATATTTTGTTATTACATAATTTAAATAAAAGCTTGTTTGGACGTTTAGTAGAAATAAACTGAATCATAAATGAGTGATTACAGGTATAAAATCTTCTACGTTAAAGAAAGCATTGGATAATACAATATTTTACAAGACGAAATTCTAAATAATAATATAAAAAAACGATATTATATGAAATCGCCCATTAGAGTTGTAGTTAATTACCAAACTTGAAATGAAATACTGATAGGAACATTCTTTCATTTATATTTTGTGCGTATGGATTTTATGAAGGTTTAGGTGCCTAAATTCTAAAAATAATTAACTTTATTTTACCAGTGTGTGTTAAAAGTATATTTTTTGACAATTTCTAAAAGTTGGGTGGTAAGAAAAAAAAAGTTTTACATTTGATTAACTTCTAATTAGTTGTTCAAAAGTATGCTCATGCTTTATAAGTACAATGTAAATAGTCATGATTATTAGGACATTGTTTCTATTGAATTATTTTAGCATTATATTCTTTGTAATTATTTTTTCCACCTCAAGTTAGAAGGAATTGGTTTTTAATATATATTTTTCCATTATAGTATGAAATGTTATTAAACAAAATAACGTTACATCATATTTATATCCAACTAAATAACTATATTGTTTTGAAATAAACAGAAATGCACAAAGTTCTATTTGATTCAGGCCTAGTTAGTTTCAGTGCAAGGGTCACTTTAATAAATTACAGATGTCTCAAGTAGTGGTTTCCGAAGATGATGATATTATCACCTGAGATAACTAACATTAAACAAATATTAATTTTAAAACAATATATATTTTCAAATATGAGTGTGTTTCAATTTATATTATTAAAAAAAAAGATTCTTCCAAAACTTTCACCTTATGCATGAAGTCTGTGATGTTCATATCGTAAAAGTAGGAATGGAAATTCTTGCTCTCCCTTAAATGAGGTTTCATTCTAAAATAATTTGGAAACTGCATCAAAGAAAGGGCGCTGACCAAATGATCAATTGCCTCTTCTTTGCTTCTATTTAGTGGTTCAAGAAATCTGAAACAAAAGCTGCATATTAGCTTAGATACAACCTTTGTAGGTTATGGATGAACATAGTTATTTATTTCTTTGGTTTTAATACATAAATTTATTCAATAATTATTTCTGGAATATTTCTTTATGATATTTGACTCGATTTGACTTCTTGATATTGACAACTATAACTGTGAATTAAACAAGTAAATTCACTGTTGTAAAAGCACTTCACACCATCTTTCCTGTAAAATTCTTACCGGAGATGGTTTCATATTGAAGACTACGCCCAAGTCGTATTAAACGTCGATATATGGTCTAAATGGTAAAGGTTTGCCCTAGTTTAAATTAAATAAATTTCAATTTAAGAAATAATAAATATTTATATTACTGCACTTTGGAAAAAAGCCACGCCCATCATTCTTGCATTAAATAATTTTCATGTAAATAAATTCTGTAACTTTCATAAAGGTGCAGCACACTATCCAACAATGTCCCTAGAGTCCATTATTGTGGAACAGAGAAGTGCGACAGGGAAGAAAAGCCAATGAAAGATATTAAATTACAAAAAAATTGTTACATATATTTTAGAAAACTAAGACCAAAATAAACTCCAGTTTTAAAAAAATGTAAATTTTTGTTACGATGTCTGACACAATAAACAAATTGTATTTATTCGACTATTTTACTACTCTTTTTTAAATTTTATAAGAGGACAAAATATTGTTTAACTTCGGGTTAGTTAGTTCCCATTCAACCCACCTTGAAAGCAGTTTAGTTCCCAACGTCTTCTTCACTTTGATCGAAGGGCAGACAGTGATCGTGGGGAACGGGACTGTATAGAGTGGCTGGTGGGTGTCTTTGACAGAAATCACCGTTGGAACGCTCCAGTACTTCAGCCAAAGCCGGTGACCGAGTATGCAAGATATCACTATTGACGCAACCAGAACAAGTAGCCAGCATAATCTGTAAAAAAAGTAAATAGCCAGAAATCAAAAGCTATATATTAAATAGCAAAAAATAGGCCAATGTTGTGAATTTAAAACTTATTTCAGATTAATTATTCGTTTTAAAGAAGCCGGGCGTAACGATATCTAAATACCGCATCCAATTCATTAGAATTTACTGTATCACTTAACTTGTATGTGAACTGAGGTTAAACATTTTTGTCTATATTTATAATTAACTGAATCTAAACTCAAACACTCTGGTCAAACGAGCTCTTTTTTAAGTCTTAGAGGAAGACATAAAATTTAGTCGCCTAGAAAAAACTAAAAAGGCCATACGAAAAAATTTAGGAAGTAATCACATTTTGTTTCAGCTCTTTAATATTATTACCGAAAGCGAAAAACTCCACTGATCGTAACCAACAAACGAACACCATTTGTGGTATTAATAAATTTTGAGGAGTAATAATGATATCAATATTAAATTGCTTGTATAACAGATTTATGAAGGTATAAGAGAGAGAGAGAGAAAGAGAGAGAGAGAGAGAGAGAGAGAGAGAGAGAGAGAGCAGATTGCATGTGAACCCAATTTATTGATAGGAGTTTTGAACAATTAATCAATCCAGAAAGATATAAATCAGTTGTATTTTATATGTACTTATTGACAATAATAAAAATCTTACATAACACAACTTTCAATAAACATTTGTCTGATAAAGAGTAGTATATCGATATGAACACTCGATATAAAAAGAATATTAACCAAGTAAGACTCATAATCAATCTGAGTCAGTCTTACGCACGCTCCACACACACCCACACACTCACACTCTCTATCTTTCTCTCTCACACACACACACTCACACACACACACACACTCACGCCCACACTCACACTCTCTCTCTCTCTCTCTCTCACACACACACACACAAAGATAGACTAGCGAGCAAGCGCGGGCGCGCGCGCGCGTGTGTGTGTGTGTGTAAGTTGCAACGCCTTTCAGAGTTCAGTGTGTATCACCTGATGTTGGCGTTTAATTGAAATTCGCCTAAATGTTTGCTAGTTTCTGTTTTATTATTTCTTTAATTAGTATAAAGGCTGTGTTTTTCATATTAAAGATTATAATGTAATTGAAGTTGTATCTAACTTTATTGAACGGTAATTCGTTGATGTTCTTGTGATTAAATCGCGAAATTCACAAACAATGAAGGGAAATACGACATCCGTTATTCTTATTTGAAAGGGAATAATTGACTATATCCGAATTTTTAAAATTTGGTACAGTTAAAATACGTTTCATTTACTCCTGATGTGTGTATTTTATTTTGATACGTAAAGTTATTATTTAATGTATTATTGGCTAGTTAATATATAATACCTTAAATTGTGATAAAATATAAACATTTAAAAAATCTATTTAAAGGAAATCAATTATATATTTACCAAAAACGTCTAATTATCAGAAATGTGTTTCCGAAACGTAAAAAAAGCTAAAAATTACTGTATTTATTTTATGGTTCACATGCACTTTTCTTGAATATATTCTAATAGAAATTAGTTCTAATAAACTTATATTCCAATATAAATACATATTTCAATAACTTTATACAAAAATTCAAAACTCATTTCTTCAAAGGAATGACGTAGCGCAGCTGAGGCACTGTGAAAGTGTGAAAGTAAAGTTAAACAGGAAAAGTTAACCTACCTGTCATACAGGGGTGTCTTCTTCTTATAGATGTATTTTACTCCGTGGAGAGAGCTACAAGTAGCATAATCTGTTATAACAGTAAGGATTCCCCCTTGTGGTACAGTATTTCTAAGTTTTCTCTTTTGTTTGAACATTGTTGACATTCAGAAACGTTTTGTACACACTGCTGCTTTTACTCTGAGCCAAAGGAATGCGGATTGGAGATATAAGAGAAACTTCGACATGAAAATGGACGAAAGAATAGACAGAAGACTTGCGTTCTACTGGTTTGGCTATTCGTTGCCTAGCTACAAGCAAACTTCGAATTAGCATTTAATATGAATATCTGTTGACATTAATTCTCGATAAATTGTTTGCTTTAGAGCTAGTCTAAAGCTATAACCATTTATCTAAATGGGTACGGGATTCTAATTCAGTGCATTCGCTTGTATGAAATGTTTATTGATTTCACGTTTTTATTTCTAAATTATTGTTTGCTATGCTAGTTGTTTGTTACTTTTTACTTCCTATTTGCCGATTTCCCTTTATTTTGGCAGTCATTGGAATATTCCTCTATCTATTCTCTTAAACAATTTTGTTTAAAGGAAACACATACGCTTAGCTTGTGCAACTTTTATAATAAGTTACAATGGAGTTTCTAAAATTCTGATTTAGTTCAAAAAGTTCTGTCAGGAGCTCGCTCTTTACTTTTCATCTAGAAATCCATATTTCTTCCTTTAATCATTCCACTATATAAAATCTGTATTTTTTAAAGATCTTTCTAACGTTTGTTTCATTTATTTCACTATAAAAAATTATTACTTTCATAATGTTTACTTTTTCATGTTTTTATTTGTTGTGTGTAATATTTATACATGAAACTATTAAAAGACTACCCTCCTGGAAATTTATTGTTGCCTATTCAAACATTGCTCACTCTTGATAAGGTTATTAATTATTATTTTTTATTTTGGTAAATATATTTCTTACTGTATTTGTCGGCATAATCATATTTAGTAGCATTTTATTATGACGTGTTTTACTAAATAATTTTTTTCTAACTAAATATCCTAATATTTCGCCGGTTTTATATTTAATATCCAACAAATAATAATAGACAGAAACAAAATGTATGCAAAAGTCTTAATCCCCAATAAAAAACAATGTCCTTAGATGTAAATAACAATATTCTTAGCAGCTTTAATTTTGTAAATACTTTTATTTGTGTCTCTCGAATGGGTTTGCAACAATAAGCACGTAGAACAAACGTGTCCCATAGTGAAGCTACCCGTGCTTTGTCCGCAAACCCTACATCCACACACCACTTTATAATTATTGTTATTGGCTGGCGGCGTTGATTAAAGCTTTTAAACAACAGTTGCCATAGCAACTGTATTTACTTTATTCTAATCCAATTAAACAGGCAACTTAATAAGATTTAAGAATACAACTTTTAAAAAAATATTTTATACCGCAACAGATTTAACTATTATGATATTATGATCGTACACACAAATAAAATACTGTATCAACGTCTAACACTGAAGACCATTTGGTGCTGACTTAGGTCAATTAATGGCCTATTAGGCCTTATTATTAAATAAATATTTCGATTAATATGCGAGAGAAAATATTGAATAACGCTGAAAATTTAAAAACGACGCTCAGATTAAAATTATAAAGAATCCAAAACAACAATATAAAACTCATCCCAAGACCACAGAACTAGATAGGAATCGTGTTTTTTAACGAGGTAAGAGTTAATTTTATCACTATGAAATTAACTTGATCTTTTAAGTTGATGTATAAAAATGAGTGCCCCTCTATCGACAATTATAGATCCGATTCGTTTCTATTTTTTTACTTGTCTTAGATATTTAAAAGCATACCAATAAGATTTATAAGACTCGTTTAATTCAACGTTTGAGAATTATCACATTGATATATAGCTCTATTCCAGAGACACTAAGTCAAACTAAAAGAATAATGCAACTATTCTTTGAGCTTAGCTTGTGAGGTTATGTCAGAACAAGTAAAAGACATACACATGACACACAAATTATTCATTTATTGACGCACATGCGTTTCAGTGACAAATACATCATCATCACTGAGGGTTGCTTCTACAAACTCTAACTTACAACTAAGGTAAGAAAGGTTACTCTTCTATATTTATACTGTTTGTGTTGCCACGTCCACCTGTCAAAACAACAGTTAACATTACTTAAAACATAAAGTTGAACGTGACAATTACCATTGCAAATAACCTAAAAAAGTTGTTAGGAAACTATAAAGACGCCATACCTAATGAAGAAACGTCAAAAATCTACTGCCTGAAGTGTAGCAAGTATCCTCTGAAATATACAGGCCAAACAAGAGGAAACATTAAAACTAGGGCTAAAGAACATCTTTCCCACGTTAAATATAACAGACCAGAAAATTCCGGGAAAGCATAAATTTCAAGTAGACGATATAACCCAGTTAAAAAACGCTCCTAAGTATAGTGAATTAGATGCGTATAATAATTAAATTTTGTATATTAATAGGGATAATTGTATATAGTGAGTTGGACCCTATTCAAAATTTTATATTATTGTAATTAGTGCGAAACAAGGAAATTTGATTGTAATTTTTTGGTCAAAATCTGAAGTAATAATAATACTGAAATATTAATTGTCTATTTTGATTATATGTAATTATGTGTATGCGTAATAATATTATTGTAATTGATGAGTTAGGTATAAAAAGTTCTATTTGATGTATCTAGTTTGAAGTAATATTAGTAACTGTTGTTTTGACATGTGGGCGTGGCAACGTCTAAAGTATAAATATGGAAGTGTAAACTTACTTTCATCTTAGATGAAGTTTGTAGTAGCAATACTAACTGATGATGATGACTTTGTCATTGAAACGAGTATGAGTCAATATATGATTAATTTGTGAGTCTTGTGTATGACTTTTATTTGTTTAAAAAGAATAATATTCAGAATATTATTAATTTATCTTGATTATTGAAAAACCAAATAAAGTTTAATATTATTTAGAATTAGTTTGGTATGTGTCTAATTTGACGTAAAACTTTATGGACATCCTCTCATTAGTGATATTGCAATTAATGTTCAATAGGTAGTGTAGAAGGTTTTTAAGAACTTATAATAAATATATATAAGAAGAAAAATAACAAACTTGACGATGCCAACACAAAAGTTTAAAAAAAAGTTGAATAAACTAAACTACATTGCCTTACAAATACATAATTTACAGTCAAATTTTGTACGAACTAGAAATATCTACAATGTATAATGTCTCCAAGGAAATGAAACAAACAGTATCGCATGTTTAAGACACAAATAACAATAAACATTGTAACCGGAATTAAAACCACTTACAACCTAACATCGGCTCTAATCACAACTTGTAAACTACCACTTATTATATAATATTTCACCACCACAGATAAGATTTTAATCCCCTAAAGTTTATGTTAGGAAACTGGTATTTTTGTAACTACGAGTAATTAGTTTACTTTGTAGCTATATTGTAAAGATGGTAACAACCTAAGTGTTTTCTTATAAAAGAGACATTTGGAATATACGGTATAAACCTAAATACAGTTTTATAGAGTAAGGATTTTTTTAAATATTTATATTGGAATGAGATGGAAATATCAGTTTCAGCTATTAATGTTTTCCGTGTTTCTGAAATTTTCTACATCGTTAGGTGGATCGGTTATTGAAATATCATTTTTGTGAGATAAACAACAAATAACATAATATTAGTTTATTGTATCACGTACACGAGAATCATATTCTAATGTAGGTCAGTGTAAAATAGTGATTTTACAGGGCTAAAACTTCGGTGAAAGATGACGCTTGATATCAGTAAATAATTGCTATAGGCATTTTAGTAATAACAACCCTTATTATGTATCTACACGATTACAGGTATTTATTTTAAAAAAATGTTTTTAAAATACAATTTTATTATTCTAATTAAAATATATATTAAAATATTTTAATGCATAAATATTTAAATTGAATAATACCAATTACAACATTAATTAACACTATTCAAATACTTTAAACTCTTGGCACTTAGTTGGTGCAGTGCCAATAGTCAGTCTTAATACAAAAAATAGAGTGATATTAACTAATTATTTATTTCCTAATTATTTTTATT
The DNA here is from genome assembly GCA_036971475.1 of Prosapia bicincta. Classification (NCBI taxonomy): domain Eukaryota; kingdom Metazoa; phylum Arthropoda; class Insecta; order Hemiptera; family Cercopidae; genus Prosapia; species Prosapia bicincta. Next base: position 47,511,560 of record JBAIZL010000005.1, read on the forward strand.
GTGTAAATTGTCAACAATATAAATTTGCGCACAAAGAATAAAGATGTATTAATACTTCAAGTCAACTTTACCTTTTAATAATATTTATTTAACGTACATAATTTTATTTTGAAATAAATCCTACCTAACATTTTTTGAATCCTAAGAATCTCATAAATTTAAATACCTATGATTGAACTCTTCAATATATTTCTATAATTTTAGTAAATGAAAGTTTAATATTTTTTAGTTACCCGTTAATATTGAGGTATTTTTTATAATTACAAAACTTTATCTACACTAAAAATTAGGATTTAAGTTTGTATTACAAAATGTATATATCTGATTGAATACAATTTTGTAAATAGTTTAACTGTTCTAAAATAGCTAACGTTTTGGCATACAGTCACTTATATTGATGACTGCATTTAACATTTGTTTGGAAATTGAATTTCAATGTATCAATGCTCTGAAGGGTTTACATAGTAAAAGTATTTACCAGTCGCTTATGGCGCAGTATATTATTAATCGGTATTCAATGGTAAGCTTACCACATTTACTAATTTTTACTGCGTTTCTTAATATGTAGATTCTTGTATGTTTTATTTCATTATAGTGACAAAACGTTTATGTCACCTGTGTAATAAACTTTTAAATGGAAAAATATAGGTGAAAAAACCCCAAAACCACAAAAAGTAATCAAAAAATAACTAAAATAAGTTACCTAAGATTAAATCCTTATGAACATTTTGATGACAAAATCATCATCTTCAGAGGTTCCTATTACAAAAGTACAATCTAGAATACAAAGAAATTAACAAACTAGACTGACCTTGTTAATTTCTCTGTATTATATATTGTACTTTCGTAATAGGAACCTCTGAAGATGATGACTTTGTCATCGAAATGTACGCCAGGATTTAATCTTAGGTAACTTATTTTAGTTATTTTTTGATTAATTTTTGTGTTTTGGGGTTTTTTCACCTATATTTTTGTAATATATTGTACCACTGTACTCTTGATATTGTATATTTTAAATGGAAACTTTCATTCCAAAATGCAAGACCATCATATACATTTGCTTTGCGTTACAACCATTAATTCTTTCTAAAAGCCTAATGTTGCTAGGTTCACTTTTCCTTCTATATTTTTCTCCGAACATAGTTTTAACATATTAGTACTTTATACTAAAATTATACTTTGCCGAAAATATTTGTCACTTTGCATAGAACTAAAACCTTCTTCTTCCAGTTTTGTAGATACAGCACTATCCACCTTGCTCTCACCTAAAACTCCATACCACAGTAATTATCTTTTGACATTTGATACCTCGAAGATGTGTAACGCAGTAATATATGACGATAGATATATTTTATTACTCTATTTAATGGAAACATACATTTTGAAATACAAGAATTATACCGCACACACAATATGACATTGTGACAGTTTTGAGTACATACTGTTTAAAATACCTGCTCAAGCTAAATAAACTACACTATGCATGACGTCACAGCGATATTACGCCTAATGGTATTGTAACATATATCCAGAATCACGTAATTACTACAATACATTGTGTGACAATGGTCAGTTATGAGCAGCACGGGAACGGTCAATTCAGACAACTATTAGCACTAAACCTTTACTAAATAAATTAACAAAACCATGCGACTTATGGCCTAATGAAAAATAATGTTTCCATCATATAGGTATAAATTATAAATCTTATAAAATTAAATGACTTTAAAAAAATATTCCTACTTAGCTTTCACTTGATGTTTGTAAATGTTCGTTAATTAAATAAAGTTTTAAAAATACTTTAATTTTTTACAAATTATATATATATATATGTATATATATATATATATATATATATATATACATATATATATATATATATATATATATATATATATATATATATATATATATATAAACAAGAATCTTACTTGGTATTTATGCAGATTAAGATTCTTGTTTAGATACATATAGTGAAAGTGATAAGTGAATACAAGAAAACTGTGTTGAAAAACCTAGAAATATATATATATTTATATATGTGTTTGTGTGTGGGAGGTGGTCTGTGTGTTTGTGTGTGTGTGTGTTTGTGTATGTGTGTGGGTCTGTGTGTTTGTGTGTGTGTGTGTGTGTTTGTGTGTGTGTGTTTGTGTGTGTGTGTGCGTGTGTGTGTGTGTGAGTGTGTGTGTGTGTGTGTGTGTGTGTGTGTGTGCGTGTGTGTGTGTGTGTGTGTGTGTGTGTGTGTGTGTGTGCAAGTGTGTGTATGATATCGTATTTATGTATATATAGATAGTTAGGTAGAGAGATATACAAAACTAATATATATAACAGCCTTAGAAACACCTGGTACGTAAATATATATATACCGAGTGTTTCTAATGCTGTACTATTTTCATCTTTGGCTAATCACGTATACCCAAATCAAGGCCACGCTACTTTTGCCTTTGGGGATTCATGGAGGCCCAACTGAATATGCCTCCGCTTCCAATTGACCTAGAAGATATAAAAAGTGGGATTTAATAAGTTGTTGCATCGATTACTCCAGCACATTGCTCATGATTCGGAAAATTTCTCGTTTGGATGCGTGTCTTGAGAAGAATGGCGTCACATAGGGACTGTTTCAGTGCTTGTTTTGTTGGGTTGCATCACGTGCAATTATATGTCAAATAATAAAAATATATACTTCTGGTATATCCTGAAAGAAAGAGAGGAGTGGGGAAACAGAAGAATAAAACCTACAGATTTATCCCAGCGCCAGACTAAAAGTCAGTAAACTCTCTATAAAATTGTATTTAATAAAGAACTTGAAATAATTGGTTGTCACTTTCAATACATCATTACGCGAACTTCTTCCCAACCTCTCGTCATTACGTTATTTATAATACAGTTGAAAACGTTACCGTTTCAGAGGAAATAATTAGCGTTTCATGTTTCTGACAGCCGTAAAGGTCAAGTAGAGTGTTGAACCGGTTACATTGTTTAGGACAGTTTTATGCCTTTAATAGGCTGTATGTAAGTGATCCTTAGGTAATGACAAAATAAATGTTGGAAATGTAGGTAAAGTTTGTATCCGTAACTAAACTCTCCGTCTGTATTGTACAAACACGTTAGCATAATAACTTTAAAATATACAGCGATGATAATATATGTGTTTAATTATATATTACTGTTCTAATTGAACAGAAATAGATAATATGTACTATGTTATACATAAATATTTTATAACAAAAATCGTTGCCTAACTTAAAAGTTTTCCTACTTGTATTAAGTTAATGTAGCCTCTAAATCGTGTAAAAAAATATGCGTTTCAAAAGAAACATATAATTTGTAACAAGACTAGAAGGTATTGTTGTTTAAAACAAGTGTTAACGTACACGTCATATTTGCAGATGTGACTTTAAAGAGAGTTACTTTGGCTACGTGTAACACATTATAATCTATGTGATTATATTGTACAAATTTAAAATTTGAAAACAAAACACGGTGACTGGTTTAACTTTTATAAGCAAGTTCTGGTTGGTAGAAAGAATTTCAATGCATTGGGAGAAACCCTCATTTCAGCTAGGGTTTGGTGAAATGAGGGTTAGGGAGGAAAGTAGAGAAGACGTAAGTTTAAAAAAGAGACTTGGGTTCCCGATATTAGCGGCTGTTCGGAAGTTATATGAATTATTAAGCAGTAAGGATAGAGGTATTAGTAATAATTGTAGGATAAAGTTGATATGACGAAGAAATTGCCGTATGATTTTTGTTTTAATATTTATATGATATTTCGTAAATTATATTGATTTTGTAACGTGAAGGATACCAAAAAATGAAGAAGGGACCGATTAACCGATGGTTACCTCAGCATTGTATCCCGAACACCACATCAAAAGCACGATTGAAAACTTTGCAAAGAAAATTACCCTAAAATATTCTTTAATAAAATTATTTACATTTTAAACTTTCATTTAACAGTTACAGTAAACAAAACCGAGCCTAACAAAACGTCTTGAAATTTAAAAAATAAGTGAGTGAAGAAGAAAATTAGCGTTTCTAATTATTATAAAAACACTAGAAAACTAGTTTATTTGTAAAATAAAACTTCATTAAGCATTATTCTCGTTTTAGTACGATTTGCTTAATTTGAGAGTTAGATTTATTTATTATTTCAGTAAAGCTAAAATTAAGTAAGTGGATTTACTATATGTAAATTGTTTATAAGACCTAATAGTATTTTGAGCTGAAATATATATATATATATATATATATATATATATATATATATATATATATATATATATTGGTATAGTTGTTGGTAGGCCTACTGTTTACCAACGAAAAGCTTTGGATATAAATTATTAAATATTCTTGTATTTGAATAACCTATGTTGTTATAATATATATATATACATATAAATTAACTAATTTGGTAACCCTAGAGGACTCGCGCTAATAGCCGTTACATCAGAGCTCGCACGGGGTAATATTTTGCCGCAACTAGTTCTCAGGTCATTATTAGTAAAATAATTGATGTTATAATTTTTAAAAAAATATTTAAGCATATTTTGTTATACTATATAATATATGAACAAACTCATGCAATGTTATTTCCTTTTTTATACATCAAAACAAACTTCACATACTTCAACTAATGGTATTTACCATTACTTTTCCAAAATTAACACAGAATTTTGTTGTTTTTTGTCTAAGTTCTTAGGGAGAAAATCACACCTGTAATTAAAATGTTTGTTTTTAATATTGCCAAATACAGGGTGCGGCAGCATAACTTCCTTTTTTTAAATGCTCACCATTCAATTAGTTGATGTCATAGTGGAGCGCTAGTGGTCTCGTCCGAGAGGGGGTATAGTAAAGTTTTGTCCCAATACGTTTACGTCACCATCATGTGTTGGAATAGTAAGGAGCGTGCTTTTGCCGTTGAGGCCTACTTTTCAAGCGGATGTTCGGTTATTTCAATACAGCGCGCATTTTGGAATCGCTTTAATTTAGCCCCGTTGGCTCCCGTCCCGGACTGCAAATCAATTGTTACATGGGTCACTACATTCAGACAAATTGCAAGTGCGACAAAACGAAGAACTGGAGTCCCTCGGCCCGTTAGATCACCTGAGAACATTGAAGCAGTGAGAGCGTCAATGTTGCGATCACCACGGCGTTCTGCGCGCAAACACGCATCTGCCCTTGGACTATCCGATCGTTCTGTGAGAAGAATTCTTCGTGATGATCTTCGTTTTCATCCCTATAAGATGGCGATAGTGCAGGAACTTTCAGAACGTGACTTCAATTCTCAGATGTACGCGTATGAGCTTCTTCTTGATGTCGTTCCCGAGGGTGCTATTATTTTTTCTATGGGGTTTTTTGAAATCCCGTGTTTATGTGAACCGTCCAAGAACACTACAAGATTTGAAGACCAACATCCAAGAAGAAATTGCCAACATAACACCTGCTACGCTAACAAGTGTCATGACAAACGCCAGAAATCGGTTTACGCAATATATGGAGAATGAGGGACGTCACCTAACAGATTTGATCTTTAAAATAATGTAAATACAAACTTTAGACATTAACCTACATTAAAAAACATGAATAAATATTTTCAGATGCACACAATAGTTTTTATTGAGTTTTCAAAAAAGGAAGTTATGCTGCCGCATCCTATAAAGCTATAAGCTATATTGTAAATAAACGTATTTTATTACAATAATCATGAAAACAAAATATTTCATAAAGAAGAATAGTTTACAAACACAATATATATCAAAACGTAATACTTGCAAGAGAAAATAGAATATGTGTCTTGACATTGTACAAGTTACTATATGCAAACCAGTTCTGTCTGTTGTTCATATACCTTTTGAGTTCTTGTACGAAGTCAAAATTGCTCCACAAATATACAAAAACCCAAACAAAGCTTTATTCTCTTTAAAAGAAGTTTCATTTGCGTCTCTCTCCCTTGAAAAATTACCCTTTCTGGTCTGTATATATTTATTTGTGTAAGACACTATGTAATGAATCAATTCATTACAAAACAACTGATCCAATGCTTTCGGGGGTGTATTCGAATTTTTTGCTTTACGTCTGGCAAATGAGTTATAAAATTACGGGAAGGGGTTCTTACATTTAGATAGGCCGGCTTGCGTTACCATTTTCTGGGTGGCACAATCAGACTTACCTTTTTTTGTCAATTCTAGATTTGCCGTAGTAACAAATAACGCAATCACTATAAGGTAAATCTTCTTTTTTCAGAGGAGTACTCACTCAAATTCAGTTCTAAGCGACAGTTTTTAGCCTATTTTTTCTTTAAACTAACTTATGTTATTTATGTTACCAGAGTTACCTGCACTCTCAATTCCGAAATAAAAGTCTCGGTCAACGTCTTCATAAACAACACTAGCCTGATCAACACCAGTGTAGGCACTTTGTTCACTCTCGGATTAATGCACACTTTCCTCAACATTATCACTATCTTCACTTGAAGATCCTCCATATACTTTATTTTTTGTATCTTGTAACAAGCGATCTATAAAATTTTTGTCGTCTCTTACCGTAATAACAAAATATAAACAAAGATAGTTTTAAAAAAATTATTAAAATTATAAAAAATAGAACCAACTTTAGTTTTAACTGTTGTGCACTTACAGGTAATAGTTATGTAACTACTCTCGCGGAAGCTCTGTCGGAAAGTAAGTGTTAGTTTGTAGTAAAGAGTGTAAAGTGTAGTGTATTAAAGAAAATGATAAAGTGATAATAAAAGTTTGAAGAAGGTATTTATTTACGAATCAACCTACAAATACAGGAATAACGTGTCCAAACCCGTTGTGTAACTCTCGACCACTCGGTTGCCCAACATAATATCCTCACAAAATACAAAACATAATTAAATTCACTCACAAAAATCTTGCAAAAAAACAAATAAAATTTAATTTACTGTAATAATAAACTTACAAAATACAATTTAAAATAATATTCACCTATAAAAACCTCGTAAAATACAAATAGAAATAAACTTCACTAATAAAAATCTCGCAAAATACATATAGAAATAGACTCTACCTATATA